>JAYRBW010141956.1:0-15023 GCA_036023295.1 Invenusta paracnida | reverse complement strand
TGCATTTTAAAAATCATACCATTTATTAATAGTATTGTTAAGAACAAAATGTGAAACTTAGAAGATTATCCATATAGGGAGAAAAATATTATAGCCCATTAAAAATAGTGATTTTTGTCATTTTTTTCACAGCACATAATTTTTTTTTTCTCCTATATATATCATTTAGCTTTTGACACATTTGAACTAAACCTTTCATAGTGTCTAGTTTGAAAATTCTAAGTTGCATATCTAAAGGAGAAAAATGTAGCATTAATTTAAAAATGCATAAAATTCGTAAAATATGGAAAAAATGGTAAATTTCAATGTTTAAAATGTTTTTTTGTATGATATGCATACCATAAATTTTTTACAGTGTACCCTACTACCAAAATAATGTAGAGTCAAAATATTGATATGCATATCAAAGAGAAAAAAGTTACACAGTCAAATTTTCTAAAACTGTCACTGCTGCAAACATGAACACTGACCATACAATACTAAAAGTTCCATAAAATTAAAACAAATGATATTTTTACTAAATATTCTAGAATTTTCTTAATAAAATCATTGACAAACACAAAAGAAAATTTTAGTCACTTTCAAGGATATGCCCCACCAAATATATTAAAATGTTGTTGATTCGTGGTGGAATGACCCAATAATATTTACTACCATTAGAATCCGCTTCCTATGGGCCTTCTGCAATCTCCTGCAATCCAAACACCCACTCCGATTCAACATATTCTATGTGGACATTCATGAAATATTGTTCTATGTGGACAGCATTTAATTTCAATGAAATTTAACTATTAAGAACTTGTTAACAAATTAAGTAATGATAAAAATTATCAAGTCTGTACAGCAAGTAGATTCCTTAATTTCTGTCTAAATCTGAAATATATCCCGTGAAACAATTTCGTAGACATCCCGCAAAAATTAAGCGCTATAATTTTACATAAAATGAACCAACAGAATTGTGACGGATCACCAGGCGCTACAACATATATTTCACCCTGAAGCTTTGCTGGGTAAAGCAACTTCCGCCATGCTGCAAAGGTGGTCAATTGAGCTTTCTGCGTATGATTACGATCTCCAACATCGACAGGATAAGGCTATACCCCAAGCCAACTATATGTCTCGCCATGCTTATCACGATGTTCCTACTGATGACTCTTTTACAGCGCTTTTGGTCAACCCTTTACCAATTGATCGGAATTTATTGGTTCAAGAAACGAAGTTAGCATATGGTCCTGTTACTGCAAAGAAACGGTTTCAGGAATTACACAGTTTGAGGGAAGAAATTTCTATACAACCGGACGGTATTATAATGGTAAAAGAACGGACATAATTCGTCCTGTGTGTAGGCAATATATGCTGCAGCATCTACATTTGGGACATTTTAGCCGTGAAAAAATGATATCTATGGTGCGATTGTTATACTGGTGGCCCTCTCTAGATTCGGACATTGTCACATTTCTCAAGCAGTGTTCTAAATGTATACGCAATCCGAAAACTCATCCGAATTGGAAAAGAAACCTTGGCCAGCTCCCTTTTCTCCTATGCAGCGCATTCATGCGGATTATTGTGGACCGTTTTAAAATAAATACTTTGCCTTGGTGGTTGAGGATTCATATTCATATAGTAAATTTCCGGAGGTTTTCTTAACAACACACGCAACAGCGGATTTCACCAAGCAGACGATACACAAAGGGAAGGAATTGCCCAAGTGATGGTTACCGATAATGGAACTCATTTTACAGAGAAACTCTTCAAACTTGGCTTAAGTCCGTGGGCTGCCATACAGTTTTTACAGCTCCAAGGCATCCTTGCTCGAATGGTCAGACCGAGAACTTTGTAAAGTTTAAAAAACTGCGGTTAAGGCCGGTGAGCCCAGATAGATCGTACGAAGAGTTGAACTACTACATTGATACGTTTCTGCTTCAATACCGGAACGCGGAACATTCTACGACACGTAAAACACCAGCTATGCTGTTCAAGGGCCGCAATCTCCGTTCTTCTGTTAACATCGACACTACTGAGATAACATTCTATAGAGGCAACAATACTCGTCCTTGTGATGGCTTGGTTCTTGCAACTAAGGCAATAGGATGTTTACTATCATGGATCGCTCAGACGGTACGACTCATGTTCGTCATATGGATCAAATAAGTTTCTCGATGCCAAACTCAACATTTTCAGATCCGGTTGCTACCTCCACTCCTATTCGTTCAGTTACGGGTCCTTCCTCCGATCCGGTCGATTTCAAGGCACCTCCGCAGGAGTTGACGGATGACATAATGGATTGTCAACTAGACGAATCAACTCTTCTGTGTACCCAGGAATCTTTACCGTCGCCACCTAAGCGGATGAGACAGCCTCTAAAGAAATTTGGTGATTATGTGCTAAATTAACAGGGAGAAATTGTGACGGTAAACTTGCTAATTATTTCATGTTAGAAACTGAAACTATACTTTGTATTTAGCGGGCTTGTGAGATATTAGTTACTGTAAGATATTGTTAACGTTACTGTTAATATCAACCTTTTATATTCTATGTTTCAATCCTCATATTAATGTAATACTTTATATATTGTGTTTAAATGTATCAATTATATTCTACTGTTAACACTGTTCAGAGCCGAGTATATAAGTCGGTATTATTCTGTGTATTTTCATAACGTCTCCGGTTTGCTTCATTAAACGTTCCCTCTGATAACTCTGGTCTTCTTCTTCTACTCACTGCAACAATTATTTTTAAAACAAAATCTAATTATTGTGTCAGTTAATGAGTTTTAAAAATAGAACCGCCATTACATTATATTTTATAATATATTTCATTCACTTAGTATAATAAAAGTATCACTTACTCAGCGGGCCCATCCTCGTCGTAAATATTGCGTAGATTTTTTAAATCTCCCGAAGGAGATTGATTAAAATATCGGAGATTGATAGTAGGTGGCGTTAAATGTTGTCCTCTTCCAGTTATTTTCATAGTACTATTCAGTTTGCGGTACTCATTTTTGGCCTTTAATTTCAGCCGTTTATACTGTTCTTTGAGTCGTTTTATTGGCTTCGTTCCAAATATACACTCAAATTTTTTCTATATTTCCAACCACGCTCGCTCCTTTCTTCTTGCTTATCTTCTTCTTATCGACGTCCGTTCTCTTATCCTTCATATCGTTAACATAATTGCCAATATATTCAACTATTCTTCTTTTTCCCAATTATTGGTGCGTGTGTTTGCCATTTGTATAACGATAATGAAAGATATGACAATTGGTACAATAATGTATTATAGTATTAGATATGGATTTCCCCCGCTCTAACTAGTAATGTTTATTAATAGTATCAACACGCCGTCTTTTGTTAGCCAATCAGGGTACGATAAATCAATGTTCTGTTATTATATGTCAAAGTGACGTTTTAGTGAACACTGGTAAGAAATACTTTCTGGAATCGTAACTAAACTAATTAAAACAACTTTTAGTTCAAACTGCTGCTAACCTACCCAACAAAAAAACACGGTTACAGTGTCATTTTAATAAAAAACTATGTTGAAGCTTACTATTATTATTTTTACAACCAAAAAAGTATAAACTTGATCCATGCTTGTTAACCGCAGGGATTTATAGTAGTGTAATTTTACTCTACATTGCATTTATTAGTAAAAAGTGTGATAATTAACTTATTATTTATTAATAGTATAGTTTTACGATTTTCACTATTTAGACAGGGGACCTCACTCCACCTGAAAAGGTACCCCTAGTACTGGGGAGCAGCAGTGCCAGTTTTCTGAAGTTAGCGGAAGAGCCGAACTCTTCAAAACAGCAGGAGGCAGGCCAGCGATCCTGGTTTTGGCTCCTGTACTGCGGTGAAAGGAAGGCAATTGCGAACCACCTCTCACTATCTACATCGCACAAAACCTCAACTAAATATGCAACACACCAATCAAAACCAAGATATGTCAGGGAATATTGGAAATCCCAGGATTGAAGCTGACTTAAATGCTACTGGGATGGAAGCTGCAGACCAAGAGGACCGTTCTAGGGATGACGCGTCGACACCAAACCCGTTGAATGAGAGTGTAAATGCTGGTGTTGGAACAAATAATCTTAGTCAAACAGCCTCTGCAAACAAAATTTTTGTCAAGAAGAAAATCTTAAAAATTGGAACGTGGAACGTTCGCACGCTGAAGAGCACTGGAAAAACTGAGCTTCTGCTGCACGAGTTGAATCATCTCAGATGGACATAGTTGGACTCAGTGAAGTGAGATGGAGTGGTAAAGGACATTTCAAGATGGATTCAAACTTGATAGTTTACGATGGTGGTTCTAAAGGCAGAAATGGAGTGGCAGTCGTGTTATCAGAAAAACTAAGTAAATCACTTATCAGTTACAATACAGTTTCGGATAGAATAGTAGCTATCAAGATCAACACTCGACCGTCTACGACCACAATCATTCAAATATACGCGCCCACTTCTGCACATCAAGAAGAATATCATGAAGATTTCTACGAGAAATTACAAATAGTGAAAAATTCTGTGAAGGACCGAGAAATTTGCATCATCATGGGAGATTTCAATGCCAAAATAGAAGAAATAGAAGACAGAGACAGTGGAATAGGGAAATTTGGACTTGGAACTAGAAATGAGCAAGCCAACAGACTAGCCGACTTTTGTAAAGCAAACTCTTTGTGGATCACTAACACAAATTTCCAGCATCACGAAAGGCGTAGGTGTACTTGGATATCTCCTGATAAAAGAACACGCAATCAGATAGACTACATAATGATCAACAAAAAATGGAAGTCTTGTGTCCTTGACTCAAAAACTAGACCAGGATCTGATTGTGACACAGATCATGTTCTGGTGTCTGCAAAGCTGAAATTAAAACATTTCAAAGTGAAAAATAACAAACCACCAACAAGATACACATTGAGCATCTGGACGATGATGACACAAAGCAGCTATATGCAGTACAAACATAAAACAGATTCGAAACCCTATTTAGTGAAGTCCAAGAGGAAACTACGCCAGAAGAGTTTTGGAACAAAATGAAAACAATCTGGCATGAAACGGCAGAGAGCAAACTTGGCAAATGCAAGAAGACCAGGAAGAAACCTTGGATAAGTCAAAAGGTCATTACACTAGCAACAAAGAAGAGAGAAGCGAAGCAAAACAAAGACCATAATAAATACAAAGAATTAAAATCTGAAATACAAAGAAAATTAAGCAGAGACAAGAATGAATGGCTTAGCTCAGAAGGCTCCAAAATTGATGACTATGACAGAAGGATGAAATCCAGAGAACTGTTTGAGCAGATTAGACAGACTAAAAACAGTCCTTTCAATACACGGCAAGCTAGTATCAACGATGAACAAGGCACCACACTGACTGATCCTAAGACATTCAAGAACGATGGAAACGCTATGAAGGAAATCTTTTCCAAAAACCCCTACAGGAGCCGGAACTTGTTTGTACTGATTTCAATGAACGCGAACCACTTCCCCTCATGAGTTAAATAGAAACTGCAATGGCAAACATGAAATGACACGAAGCGCCTGGTATGGATGGCATACCAGCAGATCTCATCAAGAACAGCAAAAGAGTAGCAGTTCAGGCACTGCACATTTTAGTTAGAAAAATATGGACCGAATACCAATGGCAAGCAGATTGGAGAAGGTAAGAATTTGTTGTACTGCACAAATCAGGAAGCACCAAGGAATGTTCAAACTACCGTACTATAGCACTTATCAGCCACGCAAACAAAATTCTCCTAACAATCTTGCTCACCAGAATGACAAGAAAGATTGAAGAGGAGCTCCCAGTCGAACAGTCAGGCTTCAGGAAAAGGCGTGGCACTGCTGACATGCTTGTCACCCTTCAAGTCTTAATCGAAAAAGTAGCGGCAACAAATCAGCAAGCTTTCATCTTTTTTATAGACTATAGCAAGGCTTTTGACTCAGTAAGCCCCACTCAGCTATTCGAAATCATGCTTCAAATGGGCTTTCCAAAACATTTAGTAGCTTTGTTACAAAGCCTTTATCAAGACCAGTCAGCCGTTGTCAGATGGAATGGGGCACATAGCGAACATTTCAAAATACAAAAAGGAGTTCGACAAGGTTGTATAATATCACCAGCATTCTTTAGCCTTTACACCGAACAAGTGATGCGGGAAGCAGAAGTAGAGGATGATGGTGTGAAAGTTGGTGGCAAACTGATATCCAATCTTCGGTATGCTGACGACACCGCTCTACTGTCACAAGATCAAAATCCAGAATCTCTTCTCTACAAAGTCAACGAGGCTGGCAAGAAACGTTTACTAAATCTTAACATCAAGAAAACTAAGTTCATGGCCATCAAAAACACTACCACTAACATAAATGGAGAAATCGTGGAACATGTTGAAAGATTCAAGTACCTTGGATCTATGAAGACCCGGAATGGAAGCTGTAAGACAGACATCCAATCAAGAATAGCTATGGCGAAGAAGAAAACTGTAGAACTTTCTTCAATTTTCAGAGACAGAGGTGTTAGAATGGAATTAAAGTTGAAAATTGTGCGCGCTTTGATTCGGACCACTTTGACATATAGCGCAGAAGGGTGGACTCTTCTAAAAGCAGAAGAAAATAGAATAATGGCAGCCGAGATGTGGATCTACCGTATACGGTATTCTATAGAATGCTGCAAATCAATTGGACAGAGAGAAGAAGAAATGCAGACATCATGGAACAGCTTAAAGTCAAACCAGAGCTCTTAGGATTGGTTCGCAAGAGGAAACTTGCCTACTTCGGCCATACCAACAGACCTAACGGCTGCCAACTGGTAAAGACGGCTCTGCAAGGAGACATTGAAGGCACAAGAAAACAAGAACGATCACGAGCTCAATATCAAGACAATCTGACAAAATGGACCAGGAAAAGCGCAACAGCTTGTGCTGCAGAATGGCGCAAAACAGAAGAGCATGGAGAGACATCACCTGGAGAGGGCATTTGGAAGAGGCGGTCAACATCACAACTGATGATGCCGGCAAACAACAACAACAATAGCCCGCTGTAACCACATTTGTCAACGGAGCAATAGAGATAATTCAAAACTTGCTGCACATGATATTTGCCCGCTAACTTGATAAGCTTAATATGTTTGTAAAACTGCTACACATCTGAATATGTATTTCATTTTTTTAATGCCTTTGTGTGATAGAATATATTATTTATATCTCCTATTATTCGCTTAGCGAATGTTTTTGAAAGCTAAGCTATTATTTACGGCTATGTTGCGTCATTCTAATATTCACTCGACGATTTCAGTAGAATTAAAAAACTCCTTCACAAAAATTTAAAATTTAAGGGAATGAAACTTAAAAGGCACCATAACATTTCCGCATACATACATTGCGCTAAAGTATAAAACTTCGAGAATATTAACATGCATTATATATCTTAAATATTTTAACGCACAAAAATGTGAAACTAAAACGATAAATAGTTGTGCATAATAAATTACACAATACTTTTTAAATTTTTATACAGGCGGCTGCAATTAACTGTAAGTACTATAAACACACTAAAAAAACGAAAAACATATATAAATTCCACAAAATTCTCACAATCTTTAAATATAAATATTTATACAATATTATGAAAAATACTTCACAGTTACTTCATTTATGAAAAAATCCAAAAAAGCCATTTTCTGGGCATTTTATAATTTATTATACATGATTGGACTATAGTAGATCATCGATATTAGATTAATAATAAAATTGTGTTTGTGATGTTCGTACAAGAGTATTATTGGAAATATTTTAAATTATTTGTTTTATAATTACTTTTCAACTATTTTAGTAATGACATTTTTATTCATTCTTGTTACGTAATTTATATGTTTCTTATAGAGAAAATTACACAAAGCAAACTGATCTTAATATCAATGGGGAGCAAGACACGAAACCCACCTGAAGTTGCGTTTGATTAGATCTAGTTGCTGCAATTGACATGCTTGCTTTATAGAGAGAAGGAAAGCTGAGGTGTTCTGTATGTTGTAGTTGGACTTATCTAATAGTAGAGATTCATCATTAGGTGCACCTGATAAGAAGAGAAATCTCGATTAAACTAAAACATGAAATTTGCAGAATTAGTTTAATGTCATATCAAAAACAAACAGAGACAATATAAATATATACATATACATATACTCGTACTGCATACATTTGTTTCATACAATTAAATAGTTTTTCGCGAAATCTTGTCAAACATAAAAAAAAAATTCATAACTGCTTCACCATTTGTTTTTAGTTCCATTTTTGTCACGACGCCGTGAAATTATATGACTTACAGCAATTCTGTCACTAGTTATAGGAATATAACAAATTTTCAAAGGCTAATTATAAAAAAAAGTTTTCCATTAAGTTAACATTATTCAATTTTATAGAATAGGCAACAAATTCGTGAAGAATTTGATGTTTGTTCATTTAGATTGAGTAGCTGAAAAGTCTAAAAATTAAGGAAAGGATAGATAATACATATAGTTTAGTAGTTTAATTAAATGATTTATTCCAACATATGAGAATCACTGTGAACATTTTTATCCAAAAAATTACTTTCTTTCCACCGCATAATTCTTTGATACATTTATCAAAGAGGTATTTTATTAAATTATTTATATTTTTAGAAATACTATGCTATACCCACATTATTCTACTAAATTATTTAGAATTTATATATTTAATATAAATTATATTATGATTCTTAAGTACCTAGCAATACTATAGATTACAGTACTAAGGAAAAATGTATTCCTAAATAATACAGTAATATCTTATTGCATAAAAATATTTATTGACTAATAGGAAAAATATGCAACTACAAAAAAATAATTTTGAGTAATATTCTCTACAATATTTTACAACTAGAAAATGACTATTGAGTAATAAAATTAATCTTTTAAAACAAAATTATATAACTTTATTTATAAACCACGAGGTAAACATAACTCAGTTAAAAGTTTACAGGTATGATTATTATACTTAAACTGAATAATCAATGAATATATTTAAAATAGACTAATATCTTAAAGTTACTGATCTATGATACTTAGTAAAAGAGGAAAACATTCTTACTCAATATTGTAATTTACATGCTTGCAACTTTTTCAGTTTATAAGAAATAAGATATAGCAAGATATTTTTTTAATCTTATAAAATAATTAAACATAAGAAAATTATCATCTGATTTTAGGATATGTCAATTTAACTCATATTTGTGTTACGCTAAATATAAGAACAAGTAAACCCAATGGGTATATACTAGTTTATTAAGCAGAGCTTTTGAACATCTTTTTTAATGAACAGAAATAAAGTAATACAATACAACAAGAATAAGTAAATGAGATGTATTATACTAAAATTAGCAGCGTAGACAAGCACCCAATGAGAAGAGAGTAAGATCAAGAAGCCGGTGGAGACAGGTTATGAGTAATAAGTGCACAATTGGATCAATAAACAAGGAATGCTAGAATGGAAACATGAAAAAGAAAAACAAGAGATTAAATATAAATGAGAAACAATTTACACTCTTTGATATTTGTGTGAATTGCTGTGTGCCAATTTGTATTACTATACCTCTTGTTCTCTGGTTTTTATATTTTTTATGCTCAGGTTTGTTTCACATTTATATTTAATCTCTGGTTATGCTTTTGTGTTTCAATTATTCTATCATTTCTTGTTTATCGATCCAATTGTGCACTTATTACTCATGCTCAAAATACCAAAATATCAACAACAAAAAAGTCAGTGCAAAATGAATAACTTCAAATAATATAAGATTTAACTTTAATTGATATTATGTATAATTATAGGAAAGTATTTTTTTTTAATGAATTAAAATATTGAATATTGTTTTTTCTTATGTTTATGGTACAGTTTATGTTTTATAGTACCAGCAAGCTGAATGAAGAACATTTTATAGTCTATAGGTGTACTGTATAGTATTGTTGCAGACCAGTTTGGAACTATGAAAAGTTCCAAACTTGGCCAACCAGTTGAGAACTTTTTGAAGGTCTCTAACTGGTCGGAAAATTCTTAACTTCCCAACCTATTGCAGACACAGAAGTCTACAAATGGGAACTCTTAGTTGAGGACTTTCACAATTTTACTTTAATAAAAATGAATTTTTCATTTTTCATTGGCCTGCTACAATCATAACTTAATCATAGGGACCAATAATAACTACAGAAAATAATGATGGTAGAATTATGGTGGTATTAAAAATACCACCAAAACTAGGTTCTCAACTGGTCAGCTCTGTTAAGAACTTCGCCAACCAGTTAGGGACCAATAATACCTACAGAACATAATTTATATTAAAATAATATGTATTAAAAGTCACACCACAACTAGGCTCTCAACTGGTTCACCTAGTTAGGAACCTAGAAAGGTCTGAACTTTGCCAACCAGTTAAGGACGAGTCCATACTTTGTCTCACAGCAGTATATTTGTATTTTATATTATACATATAATTAATCTATCAGTTTTTCTGATTCTGTTCCACGCACATTAGTAATAAGTAATCAATAATAATTAATACTTTATGTATAATGATTCGATCTGTTTTTAATATCTCTATTCTTATTGGTGCTTTAATTTTTCTTTCAAAGTTTAATGCAAATAAATACTTTATATGCTTTTACTTAAGCTTTTTGTGTGTCACAAGTGTGTACCTTAACAGATAATTGTTAGGAAATATAGATACTTCATTTAATACAGCTACAGTCTTCATAACGTTTAATAAATATTTAATATTTGAGCTGATAGTAAATCTTAATATATATTACATGAGGCCATTATTTTATTTTCCTTGAAAATATTTACATATTTGCATTGTATCAATACTTTATCAAGATTCTTTGAAGCAGTTTTATACTCGTGCCACAAGAAAAAAGGTAAACACAAAGTAGGGCGCTTTTTAAAGAAAGGTAAATGACAAAGCTGGTGGGCACAGCAGTTGGTGGCAGAAGATGGAGCTGGCACTGGAAGCACATAGAAAACTTGTGCTGCTCTGTATATGACTAATATACTCTTTTTAAAATTGTTATGTTATATAATGTAGTCTTTTGATATATTATGTTTAAGTCTTGTATATATGTACTAAACATACAATATTTATGCATTAAAATATACCAGACCTAAATTATGATACAATAATAAGTATGTATACGAGTATGCATAGAGCTATAAATAAAACTAGGTATATATTTCTACGGGTATATGTATGCTTCTATTATGTGGATATGGTATATCTTAAACATATTCTTGTATAAAATACAAAATAGATAATTCTGTTATTCTATATGTATCCTATATATACTATGACCAGTGGGAACATCAATACCAGTTCTAGAATGAAGTATCCATGACCAGAGCTGTTACTAATAAGGAGGATTAATTAACAGCCAGTAATAATAAATGTAAAAACGATCTACCAATTCAGAATCAAACTGTTGGTGATATGCAGATCAGTAAATGAAAGAATGTTATGCCAGATAAAATTGCATTGCTAACAAACCGAAATCAATGTGGACTTAGATATACATATATATCTACACAGAAATTTTTACATAATAGGTAAGTAGAAAGAATCCCTATTTGTTTAATTGATTATTGAAAGCATTATATAGTATAATAATAATAATCCTTTATTGAAACTTAGTATTATTAAGTTTCAAAAGCAATCAAAGACTACTATAATTGATTAGTCTATAGTAAAGTCAGCAATTATATAAATTACAAGTCTAATAATTTATTATAAGAAACACAAAAGTAAAAGAAATTTTTGATAGCTTTTAATTATAATTAATTATATTTTGTTAAAAAGTTTTACAAGTACACTTATTAAGTTAACATTTTAGTACTTATTAGATCACTTTGAAAGTATATAAGGGTATATTTTTTATTAAAATACTTCATATGTACTTATAATTGATTGTAAGAATTGTAAGTAATTATAATTGAGTGTAAGTATTAAAAGTACTCAAAGTAAATTAATAAGTATTGCAAGTGCTGGATCAATGGGTGAATATGATACTAGGTATAGAATATTAGGTATATACAAAACGAAAAATATATATGTGTATTATGCAACATTATCAGGACCAATCAGAATTCAGCAGACTTTTACTCAGAATAAAAGTTTGACAAAAAATGCTCTGAGAAACCTTTTTGTTTTTATCATTATATGAACCTTACCAATTATGGAAATACAAATGTAATATATATATAATAATATCATGTTCAATAAATGACCATTTATGGATTTTCATAGACCAATCAGAATTCAGCAGGCTTTAATTTTTAAGAAAATAACTCTATCAAGTAAAAATCCAAAATCAACACTACTATTATTAAGAAGTAAACATTCAGAAAATGTATAATAAAAATGTATTATAAACATATTATGAGTAACCACCCAAATAAACAATATTACAAAGAAGTACTCAATCATTATAAGTAAAGGAAAAAAACATATAAAGTTAATAACAATAGATATTTTCATTGTTTGAAAATGTTACATTCTTTTAATTTACAGATATTGAGAATTAAATATTGCTGAAGAAATTTTTTTAGCATTCTGGCTAGACAATATTCAATAGAAATAGGTATATCATACACCCTCGACAAGTAAAACGCCGCCCCTATAATTTTTTTTATTGAAAATATATTTTTTTATTATTATGAAAAATTTACATTAAAAATAATAATCAGTTTTAGTTGTGCAATTACATTAGTGGCATTAACATGTAATGAACATAAATAATAGTCACAACATGTAATGAACGTAAATAATGAATGATAAACACAATGAAGTAATAATGAATAAATGCAATGAATACAATAAATCAACCATGCTGTCAATCTCCCGCTGGATGTGTCCACAAGATCTCCAGGGGGTTGAGATCAGGTGATTGGGCAGTCCAAGTCATCACAGCAATGTTGTTTTCCTCAAGGCTGGCTGTCTTCCAGGCAAGTCAAGAGGCACTAGATGTTGCTCCAGGATCTCTGTGTAGGCTGCTGCCGTCATAGAGCCATGATAGTAGACCAAAGGCATTCACAGTTGTGAGAGAAGCCTCCCCAGACGTCTATTTTTCCTCCAGAAGAGTGGACTGTTGGGCGCAGATGCTGCTGTTGCATTGCAGTACCTCCTCATCATCTCACATAGCGTCTCTGACAACTCATCACTAAGTGAATGGGGCTCTCATTTGAGAAGCACCTGAGATTGCCTGAAGACATGTGGATCAGAACACGGTCTTGCAATGGTATTGAGACGCAAGGATGACCAGTACTCGGAAGGTCAGCTACACTCTTGGTCCCCAGGTGTTTGGCCAGGAGTCTTTGGATGATGCGCCGGTCGACATGAAATAGCTATACTCACAATAGGCCACAAATAAACTGCAAAAGCAGCAGACACGTTGATTAGAGTAATGGAACTTATTAATTTTTATGTTTAGTTATCCTATACACCGTTACAAGGTTTTGTAATCGCACAAATAGAGCTAATTTGTTTTTTTTAGTAAAAATTTCAGAATAATCGAAAAAACAAAAATTATAGGGTGCGGCGTTTAGACATTTGCATCTGGTAATTTCTAACATGGTAACATGCATCTAGAAATTTGCAAGGGTACTAGCCTATAGCTAGCTTTCTCTCAGCCTCCAACCCATTTTGAAATTTTTTGGAAAGTGGTAGTGAATGAAACATGGCTTAAGACGTTGACAATGTTATTCATCATCCATTAACAAGTTCAAATTCTAAGGGTTCAGTCATAAACATCATCTCACCTCCTGAACTGCATTTAATGATTGGCACCATGAACCATATTTATAAAAACATTGAAAAGAACTGGCCATATGTTGAGCAATGGGCAGCTGCATGTCATGTTCTTCAACAGGCCCAACATGGTGGCACATTCATGGGAAACAACTGTAAGAAGCTCCTAGCCTATCTACCAATATTGAAAAAAACCCATTCCAGATCAATTTAAGGATTACTTTGGCTTGTTTCAAGCACTATACAAGGTTATATCATTTTACTTTGGTTTGTCTGCAAAAGCCAATTTCCCTGAAACAATCAATAGCTTGATTTAAGACTTAATATCTTAATTAGGGCTTTTTGTGACACCTAAAGCCCACTACATTTTCTATCATGGGCCACAGTTCATCGACCTTAAAGGTACATGTCATGGTCTTTACATTGGCATAAGCAGAACTTCAAATCCATACATCATGTCTTTGAGGAAACCTGGGTCAACTACAAAATCTCTGACATGACCCAACCAAATTACACCAAAAAAATGTCTTATTTTATGTGTCTTTAAAATGTCTTAAAAAATTGTATGTGTCTTTAAAATGTCTTAAAAATGTCTCAAAAAATGTCATTACATATAATTCTCAACATCTGTAACCTAATAAAATGTAACATTTTCAAACAGTGAAAATAACTATTATTATTAACTCTGTGTTTTCCTTCCTTTATTTATAATAATTAAGCACTTCTTTATGATCTTTATTATTTGGGTGGTTGTTCATATGTTTAAAATACTTTTTATAATAAACTTTCCAAATGATTACTTCATAGTGATCCCACAGATATGTACGACCATGATAAAATTAATTAATTTGTGCTACGGGTGCGTCATTTGTTACAAGTATTGAGTAATTATCTGTTGAGTAAAATATCTTTTGGTAAAGCAAAGTTTTATTAAATGTTTGTGATCTTTTTGGAATGGCCAATTCTTGTGTTTGAATTTGATTAATAAGTTTGAATCATTAATAATAAATAAGATGTGAAAAGAATCAAAAAGAAAGGGGTCAAGCGTTGAAAAGGACTGTGGCGAGTGGCAAAGCGATTTTTAGTATTCTTGGGGTAAACCCAGCGGCCGCAGTAATTGTCTGAATTTTGAAATGAACCCAGCTACAGTGTGCAAACAAGTTGGAGCAGTGAAACCCTGTGTCTTTGGTACGTAAGATTAGTCATAAAATTGAAACGGGAG
>JAYRBW010141945.1:0-15023 GCA_036023295.1 Invenusta paracnida | reverse complement strand
TGCTGACCATCGTGTTTTGCATAAGTCAACCAACTTCTTGTGTGAACTGAGTGGCGCCACTCTCTGAATCGTTGTTTAAAGCTTCAACTGACGTTTTGGAGAAAATTGAAAAAAATGCATACCTCCTGAAGCGTCCCCATAAGGTTTCTCAATGGTGTCAACTGGCACAATGATACAAAAGCCAAATTTAGTAAATGCGAATTGCAATGAACATATGTGGCTTTCGGAAATTCACAACTGATTATTGATGCTGCACCTTTTTTGCAACCGCTCATATTTGCAGCTCCATCAAAACTCTGTCCTCGAAGATTTGTTAAATCAAGGCCATATGAGCGCAAAGTAGATAATATCTTTTCTGCTATATATTCTCCAGTAAGAACCTTACAAGAAATGAAGTCCACGAAGCTTTCTCTTATCTTGCCTTAATAAACGTAACGAATGACAAGAGACATTTGCTCTGTGTTGGCACTATCAGTAACTTCATTGCACATAATGCTGAAATATTGAGCTTCTCTGATGCGATGAAGGATAGAATTTCGAACTATTTCCACACATTGTCTGTCTCTCTAATTTGTTGAATTGTTTTTCATGGAAACGATATGCAGTATATATTTATCAATAACTGTAATTTTAGGAGGGCGCCCTTTTCAGTGAATTCAGAATTTTAGGAGGGCGCTCTTTTCAGTGAAGTCAGAATTTTGATTTCACTGAATAAGGCGCCCTCCTGAATTTCTGAGTTACGCCCTCCTGATATTCTGACTTCACTGAATAGGGTATATATTTTTCTAAAGAGCATAAGTTTTCCTTAGTTTCTTAGGGGGGGGGCCCTGTGTCCGCACCTGGATAGATATCATTTTCCAATAATTAGATTATCTATATCTACACAGAGAATTATTGGTATATATAGGATGAAAGTATTGAGTATGATGGTTGTGAATAATTTATTACATTAACAATAACCAATGCCATGGTCAGTCACTTAAATATGATCACCAGTTCAGTTTTTAGCAATATTTCAAACTATGATATTCCTTCCTCTACACTTACAATGTTGCTAAACTACTTGAACAGTACATCTATTGAGATTATATCATCATATTGAGAAGTAAACAAGATAAACAAAATTAATGACAATAAAAAATAAAGCTATCTTCAGTAATATATCTAGGATTTTTGCAGGGGGATTGTCATTGTCATTTTGGGACCTTTTTGTCAATGAAATAAGAACAATATATGATTAAAATACCTATAACATTTATTTTTGTATATAATAATAATAATAATATTTTTAATTAAACAGGAATAATATGGAGAAAAATTTGTTAGTTATATTAGAACACTTAAAAAAACATTTATGATATATGGTAAATGGGTAGATTATTAAATTCATTACAAAAAGTGTAACATATAAATATATTGTAAAGTGTAAGTGATAATAAAATTTAACACTAGCTTTTGAGAAATGTTATGAGTACATGAGCATATATATACACCAATCAGTCTGTATATTGTCTGATATCTGATCATAGTCCTTTAGGATGTTCCTGAAATGCATTTGTCTTGGTTGCTTTTGGCAGAATACATATACCACTTTCTCAACATATACCTTTATCTTGTTATGATTGTGAATGAGGGCAAGACTGAATATTCTTTCCTGTGTCATGGAACAGTGGTTATAGGTATTGAGTCATCATAAAGCACTAATGTTTTGCAAACACTCATAAAATGTTGTAGGAAGTGTGCACAGAAGTCTCAACAGAGTAAATATATTTTGACACAAAGTTTTATTCCACTTCTTTAGGCACTGTGCAGCAGACTTTGACAGTTTGTTGTTTGGTACATTCCCCCAGAATACTTTCTAGCAGAGTAGCTCTTCGTCAACAAGTTCAGGGTTTGATAGGTCATCTTGGAAAACCTAACATCTTTGATTAAATAGAGACTCAGCTTCCTCTACAGTACAGTCTTCTCTGTTTGGTACTAAGCAAGCAGACCAGCACATTGACAGCCAACATCAGAAAATCTTTTCGATAGCTGCATCATGATGGTATTGATGAAAAGTACATGGCAAGATTCCTCAAGTGATGACTCTCTATGTTATCCTTGCCTACATCTGTTTGAATGTTGCTTCTGTGCATTTGACCAACAGTGATCCATGGTTTAGAAGGTTCTACATTCATAGCTAAGGCCAATGTTATGGCAAGCTTATAGATCTTTTGAAATTCTGTTTCTATATTTGATCTAAGTTCTGAGTAAACATGTTTGACCTCCTCAACATCCAAAAATGCTTGCAGTATATCTGTGCACATTCCTTGTAGTTTCATGGTAATGCCACTTAAATGGGACAGCATTTGTACACGACGAGGAATGTTGTATGAAATCAAATAAATAAATGGCATGCAGTAGAGATTTGCATGCAACCTTTGCCTTGGATGCAGTGTCCATGCCTGAGATGAAGTTAATAGAGATTTTGTCCTGGTGGAGGAGTAGGCAATTACTTCTTGGGCCATTACAATATATACAAAGCTTGTGTAGAAGTGACTATATGCCACATGATGCATTGCTCACCAAGTTTTACATAAGTCAAGGTTTGCTATCCTTTTAGACTTGTGGGAATTTTATCCTGCACAATGCTCTCCAAAAGAGCTGTTCTTTTAGAGCTGTAAAAAAAGAACAGGCAAGTCTTTTTCAGGATGTCAATCAGGATGTTTCTCACTGTGGCAAATTTGCAACTATGAGCGATCACTAAGTTTAGGCTGTGACCGCTGTGAATATGTTTATTATCTTAAACATGTGTTTTTAGCTTGTAAACATTGCTTCTCCCATGCCTCATATAACCGTTTTTACTAACTGATTTTATGTGGGGTCAGTTTGTGTACTTCTTCCTTTGTCAGTTATGTTCAGTTTGTAATTTTAGCTTAAGCAATCTGAATTGCTTTGCCTGGCTATCTCACTTACCACTTATACTTTAATCAGTTTCTTTCTGTTTTCTTGAGAAAGGCAGACATGATCTGTTGAAATATATTGTTGGAATCAATTTCATTCCATATGTTGCAGAATATTCTTTTATAAGTAATTTTTAAACTGAATTCATATAATTAAATGCATATGGGTAAATATGTCAACCTACATAAATTTCCACATTTCCCTACACAGCTCATTATACTAGAAGAAATGAAAATGCATATACAGTGGTTTCCAGAATGATTGCAATGATTAGAAATTATATTTAAACTACCTGAACAGTGATTTAGAATATTTATTTATAATTACAATACTATACAATTATACAACTTATTTGATATATATGGTTATTTGGCTATCGATTCTATTCTATTCTTTATTGCTGCATGCACATAGATGTTCTATAAATAGAATATGACTGCATGTCATATGTCTGTATGTGCTAAATTTGATTTTTCTATTCAACTTTGGCAATCTTTTTACAGACCAGTTTATATACATTTTTATGCTTATTACATAATTTGGTATTACAAAAACTATGTAAAATAATTTTTATACATTATTATAATAACTTAAATATTATAAATATAATTATACTATATTACTGAAAGTATTTATAAAAGATGAGCGTACACTGTAGAGAGTTACTGGCTTTAGTTAATATTTAATGATGCATACAATAACCATATATTAGTTATTAATAAATATTTGTTGAAGTATACAAACAAATAATAATTAGACACCAATTATCCAATCAGATGCATTTATAAAAGACATTTTCAGAGTAAAGCTCAGTACTGCTAAACGATTTGCCAACAATTAATAGTGATATAGAAAATTTGCCTAAGTGCTTACATTGGCAAATTTATTGCTATGTACATATAATTTATCCATGTGAAGTGGTTCGGTAATAAAATAGAGCAAATACAAAAAGTTTCTACATTTAGTTAGTTAAGTTATTATATATTTATATGCTTCCAGTATCAGGAGCCATAGACATGCAAAAGTGTGGATTTGTAGAACTCTACATGTCTAATCTACAGTAAAGTTAGCTGACACTAATTTATATTTTGATATGCTGAAGGGTATCCTACATTTTTGTGTAGAATTATTTATATTTTACATCTTGTAGCTGAGGTGCATACCATATTTAGACTTCTATTCAACCTCTGAAAACCATGATTGCTACTCAAACAAAGGGAATCTAACTTTCATGCATACCACTTTCAGCTAATCTAATCTAACTAGAATTCTACAATGTAGACTTCTGTATGACCCCAGGTGGTAATATATGAAAAACAAAAAAAGTATACTTAATATATCAATGTTAAAGTCTACAATGATGTTTACAACAGTCTGATTTGTTGTGTAGGGCACTACTTGCAAGCAAACTGATCAACCACTTTATTAAGATAATGTTTAGCATTTCAGTGAATGTACAAAAGTAACAAACTGTTCAACCTTTTTTTCTAACATAGTTATCTACAGAACTTGCTCAAAATGGCAAATAGACGAAAAAACTTTGCTTGGAGTTGCCTTTGTTGGTTGTTATTGTGATTATTGTTACAAGTTGTGAAATAACAGCAATATTAGGGAAATAATAGTCATCATAGATATTTAGAGCAACTATGGGGAGATTGGGTTTTGTGGCATTTTTAATTTCTTAACCTTTTAACAATGGTATTGCAATCTCGAAAAGTTCACCTGCCCAATGCGCTATATAAAATTTGAAATCGAATTTTGTAAGTTAGTGTATTTTTATTGGTTATTGATATTTAGTAGTCATCCTGCATTCCTAATGCATACATAGTCTAAGTAGGTGTGTCTATAGCATGCAGGTATTATAATAATATATCATACAGTAGGTATATAGAATAAGCTTGTTTAGCATAACACTGCGTGCGCAAACATATCTAGCACAAATTATACAACAAAAGCTGCATGCAACTATTTCTTGTATAATTAGCTGAATGCATTATACACAATAGTTAAGATATTTATTTTATAAGCTGAACACTATAAGCAACATATAGATTTAATTATTTACCAGACTTGATAGTTATCATAGATGTTGTATTCTACATCTAGTGCAATATCTATGACAATAATTTGTAAATAAAATAACAAATTTGATGAACATGACTTTTTCTTGCAAATATTCAATATAGGACTTTTAGATGAGCATATAATAAATTATGAGTTTATTTCTTGAATTAGATTATATACCCCGAATATAATTTTTGGAATATAGGAACCCTATCACATACATATAATATAGTATGTCAGTACCTAAATCTAATATTAATACTTTGATCACCCTGTCACTATCCCGCCATCTCGGTTTTCCATCTTTTCACAAACCATCCCCCCCATACCATGTAAAAGAATTTATAAAACGAGGAACACCCAGAAAATTAGAGTGAAGTAAACTAGTCCTACCATGTACCTGGTAGTTACCCTCTAATTGAATGTGTAACATGCTTAGTCTATAGACCATAGAGTTATCATTACTCTATGCTATAGACTATCATATTGAAAACAGAGCACAGAAGAGAAGACTAATTTTGACGGCAACAGACCACCAGTAAATGTACAGAAATAGGTTATAGATATTTAATTACTATAATAAGCTAAAATATTACTAAAACAAGAAAACATATTGCAAATCTACTTCTTCTTTTGGTTTGTTTTGGTCTTGTTTTACTCAGTAGGTGTTACATACATATGGGTCATTCAAGAGTAATAGTCTTTTCATTTTTACTAGACTTAAAACATTTAAATTAATCTGTTTACTATATGCATAAGTCTGTAATATCTACCAATTATTATACACTGATGTCAAGATTTTATAAACTGTATCATGTTAAATACAAGTAATGGTCATTTCATATTGTGGACATATATACAACTATATTATTTAAGTGGTAGATAACGATCTGTTCTGAAAATACTACTGTATGTTTGATTGCATATAATTATCAAGATATGTATTGGTATATCTGTTACATATTAATTTTGTTTTATATGACATTCATATTGTTTGTAGTTTTGTAGTATTACATATCATTTATTTACTAACAATATTCATTTAATAGAAGATTAAATATGATAAACCATTGTATAAATCCATAAACTAAATCTATATAATAAATTAACACACCTCTTTATACATGGAAAATATATAATGAATGACAACATAAAATTACATTTCTTATTTAGAGGTATATAAACACAGTTATAAAAATAAAACATGTGATGATACTATGCTAGTTGAACATGAACAATATAAAAAAACTAATTAGTAAGGTAATGGTCGTTTCATGAATGGTAATAGTCATTTCAACTTATAATATAATTGATTTATGGGTACAGAATAAAAACTAAATAATGTTTAATATGTATTTTTTTCAATATTGAAATATGAAACATTTTATTCATGATAAAAAATGCAAGTTTGATTACTATTTTAGCAAAGAGGTCTGTACACAAAAACTGAATGCAATATACACATTTAACTTAACGAGCGAGTAATCAAATTTCAATTTTTGAGACTTATGTAGTGTAACTTAAAAACATTTTGGAAAGCTGTGCTGTTGTAAGTTCAGCAATGAATCCTGGTAATTCACATTCATCTCCATTAATGAACATAACACCTGGTATTTCCTTTTGGGCAACAGAAGCAAATGTGACTTGTCAAGTCTGGGAAAGTACAGCCTTGTAGAACATTTAGCAAAACCTCCAATACCATCTTCTGGTCCCTTTCCACGAAATGTTGCAAAATATTGCCATTCAATGCTTTTGTAGATTGTATTGCTTGGTAAGGTCTCTCACACTTTTCACAATAAATCTACCTTTAAATTGGTTGCTTGGGCCATCAGACCAAATTCTGATTTGGTTTCCTGCAACATTGAGTGTCTAAAAAAACAACACAGGTAAAATAATGCTGTTAACTTGTCATGCTTGGTATTATCAGACAAAACAACAAAAAATGCTTGGTTAGTAGCTTTGGTCCAGACACAAAATAATGTAATTTTTTTGCCCTCAAAAGGTACTTTAAATTTCTTTCTGGTTTATACATAACAAATTCTGTGAAAAATCTTCCTGTACCACAATAATCTTCAGTTACTGATAGTTTGTCCTGTTCATAAGCTGCATGTTGATGTCGCTTTGTTTTATAAGGTTTGATGAAATTGGGAAGATTTTAACGATTTTACTGCCTTAGCCAGTGTCATTTTGATTTCTACACTGATAAAATTTTGTATCGTCTGATTGTTCTCATCTGAAGAATTCAATTAAAGTATCTTTGGTATCTTAAAGTAAACATCCAAATGTTTGTAGTTGATACATTTGTCACAACCTAAAGCTGAAGTACAATTTGGGCATTTGGCTACAGTCTACCCAGTCATTTGTGTAATTTGGAATACCTGAATTTTTGGTCAATAATTCCAGAAGTTGAAAAAAAATTTCATGATATAAATAGAGACAGATATCTTGTTGTATGTTG
This sequence comes from Invenusta paracnida, assembly GCA_036023295.1. Classification (NCBI taxonomy): domain Eukaryota; kingdom Metazoa; phylum Platyhelminthes; order Proseriata; family Coelogynoporidae; genus Invenusta; species Invenusta paracnida. Next base: position 7,558 of record JAYRBW010141945.1, on the reverse strand, counting down.
CTTGGCAGCAAGACTTCCTGTGGATGGAGACTGCAAAATTTAGAAAAGCCCACATCAGTATTGCCTTCATCTGTGTGCATATGAAAAGCTTCACTCAATTTGTACATCAAGTACCTCTTTTGTACTTTAATCTTGAAACCATCAGCCTGTTTTACAGCCTGTTTACCAAGTCCTTCATTCTCAGTGTAGCTTTTAATATAATAATAATAACAATCTCTTGTGAAGAAGTGTTTGACATTATCATTTGATTTAGATGTTTTCTGGGGACATATCTGCTCATTTGCAAGTACCAATCCATACTTTGTTGCAAATTGACACAAAACAGCTCTCTTTTTTTTGGTTATGGTGGTCAATTGTTCTCTGTTCTGTTGGTTGCCCTAACTAGAGTTTTGCATTGAAAGTAGGGTGATTTTACATCATTATTTTTGTTTGTTAGGTTTGTCTTCTTCATATTCAACATTTTACCAGCCTGAGGTACGTCTGTGCTCTTTCTTTTGCTCTACAGTCTGCTGTTTTCATTGCTGTACAATTATGACTTCTTTCTTTTTCCTTTTCTTTGAATGTTTGATTTTGAGCATTCCTCATTCTGTAATCGTTCTAAATTTCCACTCTTGGCTTCTTTTTAGATTGTGAAGCCATTTATGTGTCTGCAATAATAATTACAAAAACATATTCCATAGAACAGTAGTATGAAATTAAATCATTTAGTATGGAATGGCCTATGCAGCATTGATCAACAAACTGAATCGACCAGTACCTAATAATATTTTGGTAGTCAATATTTAGGTACTACACATTTTTTTTGGAAAGCAGTTTGTGTTATTAAACACAAACATATATGTTAGCCATAGTTGATTCTGCAAAAAATTATATAGTATAGTACGGTATTATTAATATTACAAGACAACATTTATTTCACTATTTCTTACATATATCATCATGAAAATGAAGCACCATAATTATTTGTTTGCTCAATATTTGCAGGTTTCAATCATAGTTATAGGTTGGACATATACTCATACACCTTAAATTGGCTTTATGCTTGATTAATAATAAATCACAGCATAGTGATAAAACAACTGAAACGACCACTACCTCATGTTTTAAATAAAGTATGACATGCTATTTAAGTTTTCGGTTTTATGCCATACTAAGCATGCTAATATAATTAATTGTTCATTTTACATCATGCATATTGCTATTTTTCCTTAAAATAAACAAATTAACTAAACACTCGTTTCAAGAAAACCATGTATTCATTGACTTTTCTGACATATATTATGGTTTAATGAACAATATGTCCTTTTAAATTAATTACAATCAATATATCGTACTAAAATATATGACACTTTATATTATATTTTTTTAACTTGCTCAATCAATATCTTGAATTTCAAATTTTTATTTTGTCTATCATAAAATTTCTTATTGATATCTACAGTTTAGCAGATTCTTATCTAAAATATGTTATTCATAGAATATAATTATATAGTTTCAAATTTATTTATGCTGCTATGATTTCTGTGGAATGACCCATATATTTATATATTTTTTTGGAAAAAGACAAGTTTGTGTATATAATAATGCTGACTTATTCATTTTATTATTCTGGAATAAGAAATGGTCAGACATTTTTTGCCCACTGTATTATTGATTGTAATTATTTGTTAGTCACTTATAGCTAAAGTTAGTTTACATTGTTTTATCATTTGATTTTTAAAATAAAATATAACTGGATAACTAATTTTTAAAATTAATAAATGGAAAATATTTAAATAATAATGATGAATGTGTTTTTAAAAACAAGTTTAAAAAGTTCCTATAATTAACCAAGTATATGAACTTATTTGTATTACTAAAATTATTTAGAATTACTTTTACAAATTACTTAAATAAACAATTCTTACCTAAAATTCACATAAAAAACTTATTCTTTGGGCTTGATTATTTTTCTTACTTTGAAGAACAGGATAATTGTCTGGAATCTCGTTTCATTATGCAACAGGGCAATGTTATAAAAAATGGCAACAGCAATAATAGTTGCACATGTAGTCTTAAAGTAAATCGTAACCATGGAAATCTTTGCTTCAATATTCCAAAAGTTTTATCAACAATTTCTCGAAGGAACTTGTGAGCATTGTTGTATGCATGTTCAGGCTGTGTACGAGGCTGTAGTAGAGGAGTCAATAGATCATTTTCACATGCATACCCATTGTCGCCTAGTTAGGATGCCTGATATGTTACCATTCCTAAGTGTTCCTTTAAATTTGATTCATGAAAAATCCAGACATGCACACTCCCTGGCCATTGGGCAACAATACTTCTGATAGTGTACTTATAAATTAATTGCAACAGACTTATACATTTATTGAAAAAAATTGTTTTTGATTAAATCATCTCTGAACATCAAGTCCACCAGGATTACAAATAGGAATATGTGTTCTATCAATAGCCTGATTACTCTTAGAAAGTGTGCTATATTCTAAAATTGTTGAAAAACAATGTCTATTTCATTTTGTAGGTATGTGTATTAGAACACCAAATTGCATAAAAACTAGAAAAAGTCAAAACAATTGACTAATAGTATCTAGCAAGCAAATAAATTGGTTTAAGGGAAAACGTGGTGACAAATAATGGTGAAGTAATGACAGAAGGCGCTGTCCTAGTCTCCCTTGGTATCAGTAATATACTGAAGTAGTATATCTGAAAGATAGGATTATTGTGATTTTCTTGACTCATATTGTTCTGAGCGAATTTGCTTATTGCTTCACTATATAAACATCAGTTTCTCAGTGTAGGTTAAATAGCTTTTGAAGCTATTTTAATGAAATTTTTTCATTTCGTGTTTTTAAATGATAATGAGCTAATTTCATATTTAAATGGAGTAGTGATATTTTCATAATTGTTTGATCTTTTACATTGAGCAAACATGTAAAACAAAAACTAATATTCTTATATTTGCAATTTATGACAATGTTTAGATAAGTATTATCTTATAAAGCTCTTGAATATATTGGGATTTTTTTATTGTGCTACTATTTTTAATTACAACTAGTCAAATGACAGTGAATTAAAAAAACAAACCTGCTTTTTTGGCTGTATCTTTAACCATTATACACGAAGAGTACTCTACTAGAGAATATAAGAATATTTCATTTACAGTATTCAATGTCTTTAAATGGGAATTTGTTATGTCTTCTAGTGGGGCTAAAAATAGAGATTTGGAATTTTTATTGTTACAAAAAATAACACTGCATGTGTAGTATATTTTTTAAACTTTTTATTTTGGTTTCAGTCACCTCTATGTATTCAGAGTGTCTTACTCGTCGATATACATTTAGGGTATATACTGACACATTTATTTTATGTTATTGTATGCTATAATTTAATTAAATTGTTATAATTTATTTAATTTATAATTTCATTTTAAGGTTGTAATCTACCAAGCCAATCTTTCACTAATGATTTCTTTGATTAGGCGTATATTTCTGTTATCTTGATCACAGTACACGTGTATTATTATATAGTGTCATATTTATATGCATTTAGTTTTTCTGTGGCTATAGAGCACAATATAACTTAGTTATAACAGTGTCGGTGTGTTTTTGCTATATTCATTTTATGTGCTCATTATTACTGTAATGACCGCTTTACACAGTAAAGGTTAGATTAAACTGTTATGGAGTTGAAATGAAAAACCGTTGGTGTACCTACTTAAAATACTTTATAAACTTGCATTTTTCATTACAACACTCGTTGAAATTGTGTACTTTTTATGTGAACACAATTGTACGTTTTAACTATTAACAACGATATACTGTATTTATAATGTTTTTAAAGAATTATTTATTTCACTGGCGTATACCATGATACTTCATCTCCCTTTGTAGGTCTCTTGTATAAGGTGTACTCACAATGGCCTCAGTATGGAAACCGGGGTGACCGACTGGCCTCCTTTCAGCACTGGACTGGCGCTCACCATGCGGCCGCTTCTCTCGTCGACTCGGGTTTCTTCTGCATGGGTTGCCATGGTGACGAGACCGTCTGCATCGCTTGCAACGTTGGCTTCCGTGAGTGGGAGGCGAGCGACAGTCCCGCTGTTGAGCACCGTATCCACTCTCCCGTTTGCCCTTTCCTCCTAGTTAGTGACCTCGCTGCCAACGGAAGTCATAGCCACCGTGCTAGTCATGAAGTAGACATGGCCGAGTGTGCCCGACGGATCGAGTCCCTTCTCACCGAACTCGACAGGTTTGTCCAGCGCTCTACGGAGGAATTGATTGCCACACGCGAAGCTGGTCATTCAGAGGATGTAGTCCTTTTGGCTGCTTGTCGACACGCCGCTGTCCAGGCTGGTGACCTCCCATCTGGACCCAAAGCCATTCTACGGAGTGTTCTTGAACTTGAGGAGGAGATGTCCCGTGGATCCCCTAACTCTGGGGTAATCGCTGTTCCCCCGGTTTCTCGAATGCTTAAGTTTTGGAGGGAGAGAACCGCCGTTTCGGTATCCACTGCCAAAGTGCTACCTTACCGCCGTCAACGACCCAATTTCACGACCGTGTCCAATACCGACGAGAGTGCATCATAGTATAACTTCATACTAGTTTTGTTTGTTTGATCGATGATATTCTACCTATTTATACAGCAATCAAAGAGAGATATATTGTTTTTGTTTCGAAATTGTCGGAAGTATGGACTATAGTTTCGGGTGATCATATTATATTATATTTTATTGTTATTATTTAATTATGTCGACACTACTTTTTTCGAAGTCCTCTTATTTGTCCTCAAGATAAGAAGGCTAAATTATTTCCCACATAGTCTGATCTTATTTTGCAGCAATTTTGTTTAAAATATAAATGTTTTGTTATATTATTATTCTTTTTTTAATTTTTGGATATAATTATATCCCGCGGCCGGGGATAGTACTTTATTTGTGTCAACAAGTTGAACGTTAGAGATTTTTCAAAAGTAAATTTTCATTTTCTAATAATATATTTGAGAAGATTCTATTATATGTATAGCCAATAGCATTTCAGTACTACCAACCAAAAATTCCTTTGTTTTACCACTAACTACAAGTAGTGCCACTACTATTTTTTTAAGTGGCAGCAAGTGACTGAAAAAAACCCAGCTTGTGGAACATTGGCATAGCAAAATATGCTCGCATAAAATTTATAATGAGTGGCTAAGGCTAATTTAAGTTAAAATCCATTTATTTGTATATACTACAAAAACATTGTCCGCGGATCAGAATATGCAATTTGATATTACAAAACTATTTAAGGAATGTCATTTTTTAAACCTTTGTATGAAGGTTAGAATTAATTTATTTGTGTGTTCGTTAGAATTAACTGCAACAGAATGTATGCAATTTGACATCAACTGTTGAATTATTATTAGTGTTAAAGAATATTCTTCATATATATATATATATATTTTGTATATAAATATATTTTGTTGAAGAACATTCTTCGTGTTTGAAGAATGTGAAATAAAATTTCAATTTTAAATATAAGTCTTAAGCTGTCGAAATTCCCTGACATTTGATAAATGCGTCATATTCTTCAACTTAGTTTGGGTATCCTTAAAATTTTAGAATGATTCTCAACGTAAAGGTTTTTGGCATCTATATTTACACTTCGAGCACTACCTTTACACGTTGAGTTATCCATATTTACACGTTAAATTAGCTCAACCTTTCGCTTACTAAAACCCGAAGGGCATGTGAAATGTGAATTTGATCAATTTGAGAAGTAATATATCAAGATATATTATCGTTCAATAAATATATATTGAATTGCTCATATATGTATATATATTTCTCTATATCTAGGTAACTACATTAAAAAGACATCGTGTATGTCTGTTCTCTTATGATGTTTTTTCCCCTATATTAATGGGCAATATAATAAATAGTGATCTAGTGTGATCGAGCTGTAAGTAATCCAATGATGCCTTTATTTAGTAGAAAATTTTAGAAAATCAAAGGGGAACAGTGATTAAAATACACATATAGATCTCTATATTATATAATTATACATACACTAATAGGTGACTATATCAATATATCTAGTGAGAGTAAACTATTTGAAACTAGTGTTTCTTATTTTAAAACTCTCTAAATATAGAATATTAAGATATATTTATATATTCATATATATAGTAACAAGGTTAAATAATATATAAATTTACGTCGTGCTTGTCTTTAAATTTATGTATAATGTACTTTTTACATGCGCATATAACTCTTACACTGCAACCCCTAGTGTTTAAAGTTCAGTTGAATATTAAATAGAAAATTGTGATTTTAATATAGGTATAGCAACTCATTATTTTTTTCCCATGGTTACTGGAGGATTACAAGTTATATAGATGTAACTAGTATGCTGTGTAACAAATAGATGACGAAATACAGATTTCTGCAATATGGAATTTTATTCTCAAGCAATCATTAACTGTTCAGTTGGGTAGCTTGCTTTTCATTGCCAAATAAGTTTTGGCACGACTCCAGTAGGTATTGATTAATTATTTATATTAATCGTTGCACTCTATTTAATAATACTTAAAATATAATTTTTGGAATGAAAACTACTTATAATTACAAAAGTAGTATTGAAGTATAAATGTGTATAATATTTTTTAGAAATAATAATCATTTAATTCTACAAATGGTAGTTGCACTGTTCAGTAAACGAAGTTTAGATTGTTGTGTCAAAAATAAATAGAGATATAGAGAATTAACAAAAGATAATAAAAAATGAATAGTATATTATTACAATACTTAATAACAAAAATCATTTCACTAATATATAATTCATCTAAATGTTTCCCATCAAGTCATATATATGTGTAACGCTTGTAAGTACAATGTAAAATTTAGCATAACATATTATAATATTCGCTAGATTTCAATTTGTAGTAAGTATAAAAATAAAAGTAGATTTTCGTTTTACATATAGAGTTATCTAATATTATTAAGAAATAGCACAACAATTTTGTAATTAATTATTCATATGTTTTTATTACTAATCTGGACAATTGCTACCAGGCTAATATCATTGCTACAGAATAAATTGAGACAATATGAAAAATTTACATGTTCAGACGCGCAACCATGTGTGGGGGGGGGGGCATATATGGCGTGTTCCCATGAATATTAGAAAAAATATTACTCCTCCCCCACCTACTGAAATATTTTGCTCGACATCTACTATTAATATAAAATTATAAGTCCAGTTATGTTGTTAGCACTAAATTATCGGTCTAATCGTCATGAACAGCTTTTCAGTACAAATTTACAGTCTTTGCTCTGACGCCTCTTTCAATATTACTAATTATGATCTTTATATCAGAGCTAATCACTTTGAAGATTTACTACATTTAATATTAAGCCAACATCAACACAATGTTTGATTCTTCCTCTGATTCCTTCTGATGAACCACCACGCTCTCAAGAATGATGATAGAATACATAATAGCATATATATCTATATGTAGTACCATAGAGAAACGACTCATGTGTTTTGAATGTATACATTTTAAAAATATATATTAAAAT
>JAYRBW010141934.1:0-15029 GCA_036023295.1 Invenusta paracnida | reverse complement strand
TGTGGTTTGAATGAATTTATATCTTTTAAAATTGTCTGTAGCTAACCAGCTTTTTGCCATTTTTGGCGATAAAAATAGTGTATATATAGTATTATTAATATCTTTATTAACATATATATAGTATTCATATTTGAATAAATAACAATAATTCAATCTTATTAAGAATTAAGAATTCATTTTGTTAAGTTTAATATATACAAAAAATGTTAAAATTAGAAAAATACTTTCATTTATATATCAATTTTTATATGTTTAACCTTAAAATTATAAATTAAATAATATTTAATACATTTTAAGATTAGTATTAGATGTCTACATATTATTAAAACCGTGATAAACTAGTTAGAACTTAAATTAAATTAAATTTGATTTTACTAAATAAATTAAATTAAATTAGATTAGATTAAATTCTTTAAATAAAATATTTCCTTTATCGTTACCGTTTAACATTTACATATCCTATTACCCAATTTTATAAAAGTTACATATATTATTTCAATGTTTCGAACATACATTTTTTTCATTTCTCATAATAGACTTTGCAATTTTTTCCTCAGAATTTCAGTGTAACTTTTATAGAAATAGAAGAATTGCAATAAGTTTCAAATTGTATATTAAAAGATAAAAAATATATAATACATCACATTTTAGAGAAATTTTAAAGAAGTTTCCAATTTCTTTCAAAGAATATTATAGTAATATCTATAATATTTTCGTACCATGCGCCCATAAAAATTTATACATTATTGCCCATAAATTATTATAGATCTTAGTATTATGCTTAAATATTAATGGTGGAAATTTTAGGGTGATAATGTAGCTGGAAAGCATCCTATAGCCAACTTTATGTCCAGTTTATCTTCAAAGCTGAAACTTTCAAGACGATACACCAATCACTGTATTCGAGATACACTTGTCACGGTTCTTAAAGAGCAGGGATATTCAAATTCTGACATCTGTTATAGAATCCTCTCAGTGGGGAGCGGTATAACAGGAAGCGGCACGACACTGATTTTGATAACCTTGATTTCGCAGCTCAACAAGGCACTTCCTCTTCCATTTTGAGCGTGAAGAAAGTATCCAAAAGGTCACATATAACCATATCAAACGACGGACAACGGGGAGATTATCCAGGAATGACAAATATCAATATGAATGGATCGTTTTACAATTGTGTATTCAATTTCAACAAATAATAACTGTTTTCCAATCAAATAAATGTTTTCCACTGTTTTCCAATCTATAAATCTATATAAATCTATTCATAAATATCTTAATTGACATACAAGTTGCACATGCTACTAAGAAAAGAGCTTTATTAAATATTTTTTATTTTTAGAAAGTCGTATTAAAATTTGTATTTTGTATGTTAGGAGCTATTTTTTATTCAAATGTTGAATTTTTTAACTTTACTACCATTAATGATAAAAATAGATATGTTAAAATATATGTAACTATATCGATTCTCGTTTGCCCACAGCGTTGACATAGTTATAGTTCAGATGATGGTTTATACGAATAGACGAACGAAAGACTGGTTTTACTGTGAGGGAGCGTTGATGGCGGAGGGCTTCCTGAGTACGAACGAGTAGCTTCGTTAGTGATGGTTATTGGGTATATTGAATGTAGGTACCTCGGCCGTAACGCTGTACCTCCCGTAAACCCTCGGGACCCGCAACTTGCTAGAAGCGTCGATTTGGATGACCAAATGTTGAAGTTATTGCTAGCTGCTTTTCAAGAGGAAACTGATTTTGAAGTGTCAATTTTTTCATAGTTATCGATATGGATAGAGATAGTAAATACGATGAATAACCTTGCTGCTATTTGGACACCAACAGACAGATTTTGCATTATAAAATATCTTCTAGAGACATATAATCTACTCAAAATATAATTTCTATACAGTAAAATGGTTACAATAATTAATTTGAAATTAATGAAACATTGAAATGAAATGAAATAATAATATTGGAATGATAACACTAAGAATCATATTACATAGATTATATAATGCATATTAATCATATAGTACTTGTCCCACATTCTAAAATAGTTTTAGCTTCAAATAATAGGATTGATACAAATAGTTCCTTTTTAATTTTAATTCTAAAAGCGCTTATTATTTTCATTAAAATATTACAAAATGTTATGTATATATACATAATTATTCTCTGTTAAGGAATTTACAATATTTTATATTTGCTTGTTAATTATAGTCATTATGATATTACACCAGTTTGTTTCAATTAAAATATATGAAAGCGCTTTAAATAAATTCAAAATGGTTTTTATTCCTTTCCAAGTTGCCTTTTTGAAATTCAAAACTCATGATTAAACAATGGAAATAAAAATGCAGCTTTACTTTTGAAATACAACTTAATTATACTAAATTTACCTAGTATAGATGATCAAATTCAAGATGAGAGACATATTTTAGATTTAAAAATAGTAAATTTAATTTGGAATTTATCGTAGACCCCATTTTCACCGCCGACATCAACATAGACTACGTACCAAACTGAATGGGAGACTTTAGATTTTATAACGCACGCTAAATAAGCTGAGGCAGGTTAAGCTCATCTTTCTAATGATTTATTGATGAGCAACATTTTTTATGTCTATTATAATATGTCGAACTCAACATAATAAATCATTTATGCTTGAAGCAAATCAGTTATGCATGACGTAACATTTATATCGATATTAAACAAAAATTTGACATTTCTGTGGGTATGAAGGGTATACATATGTTTGGGGAATGAACACACAAGCGTGACATTTTAACTCATGAGGAAGGCGAGTCCTCATGATGAAAGAGTCAAGAAAGTAAATGTGGATGAGCCAGACTACATAGAGAGAATTGATGAGAGGACACCTTTAGATGAGAAGAAATCGTTTGATGACATCTAATTGACTTTACTTGTCATATAGAATGTTGTTCTTTATTTAAAATTGTACAAATCATCCAGTAGATAATAATACTAATAATTATAAATGGATATTAAATAATCTAATTATCAGTTGTCTTGTTGAAATAATACGAAAACTAATTTGAATGTTGTTCTCTTAATATTTTATATATTTGTTTCAAATTTAATATTTCCATATAATAATTTAAATATAATTTTTTGAAGTGTACTTCCATTTAAAAAATAATTCTGTCTAATTAATGTTTATTTAGTGTTAATATACAACTGACAAGCATTACATAATAATAACTTACCTTATGTATTAAACACTGCTACGGTAAAGTTCCAAAGTAGTCAATATTATTTTATACCGAATACTTAAAAACATATTAATATTTAAATAATATTAATGTTGCATTGACATTTAATTAAAAACAAGAATTTGAAATACACTAAGAATCATTCTAAACGAATCAGCTATTCCATGTTTTTAAACGCCTTTATTTATATTTTAGTAGTATATAAAAATTACGGTATGGTATCTTTGGTAACAAAAGTATGCATGCATTTATTACATACAATTAATAGGTATATTATGTATTAAATTGTGACGCAAAATTAACATATAGTAAAGTATAAATAGTTATACTAAATGCAGTAGAGATTTTGTAAGAGTGTTTAGTATACTAAGCTATTATTGAACCACAATGTAATCCTATTCAATAATGAAATAATATACATTTCCGCTAAGATAGAATTTATTAAAAAAATTGAAACTACATATTATATATAATGGAGGTTGTATATTATACAAAAAAAGAATGAATTTTCTAAGAGGATTATTTAGGACTGATTACTGTGTATTGCAGTATTTTGTCTTGGTTGCATGTGTGTGTCGTTTTCTAAAGAAACCTAAAATGTAGCTAATAACAAAAGGTTGATACATTAAAATATGTTTCATAAGTTGAGATTGTATTATAGAAAAGTTTGGGCTTCCTATTATATTTCGTGATAATATATAAGCAAACGGTTTTCTATAAAATTAAATCATTAAATCATTAGTGCAAAAGTATATTATATTATCCGTGATTTATACGTATTGAATATTATTTTACTATTTAGCGTCTAAGTTAGAAAGTTTGCTACTTTTTAATTTGTATGTAAAATTTATATAAAATTGGAAATATAATGGATTAAAGAAAAAGATGTAATATGTATTTTTAAAATATTTACATATATTTATTATTTACTATTTATAAAAAAATATGTGGGATACTTATCATGTCAAAATTGTTAAAGATATTTTAAAGTATTGTACTGAAATATATAAAAAAGTATACACATAATATATATCTACGTATATAACTTGTATTTAAGTGAATATATATATAATATTATTGATAACAATACATATATGCAGTCACCCCTATAGAGACAAAAGTATATGAGTCTATCTATTGATCTATTTTATATTGTAACATATATATATGTAGTTATTAATATTGAGAAATCTCTCAGAAAGTAAACTATTTTGTAGTTGAAGATAGATGGGATAAATCTACAATGGCAAAACGACTGACTACAATCGTTGACATCCATTTGCCTTATTTATTATTTAAGCTTTGTCTGTTGGATTTATACGCACGCGGATGCTTAGTATTATGTGCATGATCATAGCAAAATGTCACCTAAATAAAACAAAATTTAATTCAAAAGTTGTAATTTAATGCTTTATAGTTTGGCGTGAAACACACCCTCCCATGTGTAGACTGTATTTGATGTTTTATTATATATGTATAAGATTGTAATATTTTTAAAATTTCAGTATTTTTAATATCGTCTTTTCTATGTTTTTCTATAGATATTTATAATTATTTGGAAATATTTATAGTTCGTTTTTATACCGTTATATACCGTTTGTATATCTATGCTTTTTCCCGTCTACTTTCTAAAATTAGAAGATTAGATTCACTGGTTTTGATTTTCTTGTTTTGTAAATTTAAAGCAGAAATATACATGCAAAATGTCCTTGAAACGTATTTTTTAACTCGAGGTTTTTAGACATTGAAAGATAAGAGTTTATTACAAGAAATATAACATTCTACAGAAAAGCTACAGCCAGAGACAAGTGTAATCAATGATAGCTATTAATAATCATTGTCCTTGTTAACACATAATGCTTCCATAGGTATAGAACTGTATATTCGTAGGTCTTTATGGGATATTTCATACAAATCAATATATTTTATGATTTTTACACTTTTCTAGTACGATAGGATTTTATCTTGGATATGTATATATAATATCCATGGACAACACAGTTGCAATGTTATTGTTGATTTTATACATTTGGTTTTCTATATAAAAAATTAAATCACATATTTTGTGCTCATATTTTTTAACTAACACCTTTCCATATATATTACTGACACTTTTCTAGGCTATGATCTACTAATGCATTAAAATTCATTAAGTATAAAACTCATAAATTAAGTTTAAATTCATTTAAATTCAATTAATAAACACGTAAACAGTATAAAGAAATTGGTAAAAAAGAAGCTGTATGTGGAAAATATCCCAGCATTATTCAGATGATATACAATAAAATGACTAAATAACAACAATAGTTATAAAAAAAGAAAACTTTACAATACATATAACAACCGTGTATTTTATGTAATATATATATTTTTTTCAAATTAGAGCTTAAATTATTTTCAACTCTAAGTATAATTCATTATTATTACAGTATTCAAAACATCTCTTTATATTATACGTAGATTACGAGACTTTAAAATTAATTAATCTCATTTAAATTATTGGGCGCAAAATGTTGACATTGTACTTTTATGGACAATGTAGAAGAATGTCATTAATTAAAATTATTATTTTTAAATAAAAATAATTTGTGTTTATTAAAAATTAAAAGTAACATTCCACATATTATTTATATTAAATTATAGAATTATATTCAAGGGTTTATACCATAGAGTAATTATACATAATTACTGTGTGTAATATGTATAATCATTACTCTATGGTTTATACTAGTTTAAATACCTCTTTCAATCAATATCCTCATCCTTGTCCTTTTTTACAAGTCGCAAAAAATAAAATATTTCATTTATCAAAATATATAGTAAATTGCATATATTGTATGTCATAACTATTGCACAGGATAACCTTTACGTAAAACATAAGTTGTTTTGATTTCTTTGACCATTCGGTGTAATTTCGATTTTAAGACAGTATGACATTTTAGAAGGCTTGAAATATAGATCTACAAACTAAATAGTTCAAATATGACTATTAATATGAATATGTGTATTTGGTAGAGTAACTGTAGTTCAAATGTACGTCTTAAGTAAAATGTCGATAAAATAATATGTCTTTATTTCAGATAACCGAAAAGAAAATGTCTAATAATATTATCTATCTCAAAATGAAACATACTTCTAAAAATAATGCAACTAAGATTATGTGAAATTTTTCGGAGCCGTTTCCAAAATAAAAAATAACAACTAAAATATAATGTAGATTAGAAAAAAAACTTATTGAGGAAATTTGAGTATATGATATATTTCTTTAAAACTTCATATTATACTTGTATTAGAAAATATAGTTCGTCGAATTTATATTCCTAATATATTAAGTTTATGAAATATATCTAATTATATTATTATGAAATAATTTCATTTTTGTTTGTCTGAAGTTTCTTCTTTTCTTTAGTTTAGATATACATAGATGGTTGACAATTTAAGAAAATACAAGTTTATTTTTATACAATTACGAGATTATTGATTTGTTGGATTTTCTTGTAACGAATAAACGCATATCTCATAAATTGAACGTTTTAAATCCTTTGCAATTCTATTAATAAAAATCATAATAAGTGTTTATTAAAAGAAAAATGTTAATCGAAACGTGTGAGTGCATCAATTAAGTAAGCAAAATTATTACGGTACAAATAGTATGGTACAGACTGTAACGCAACAAATTAAATGATATTAGTAGTTAATCATAATACTGGTATGAGGAATAAAGGAATTGAGACGTCTAGTGATTCTTCAGAAAGGAATAGACAGTTTTCCAGTGAAAGGAAGTTTTTTTAGGAATGAGAGGATTGAGGATGTGCTCAATATGCTGTGCTTTCTTGAAAAGTTTAATGCTCAGCTTATTTTGAAGATCCTGTATGGAAGGGAAGCAGGCCAGTTGGCAACCATCGTTGCAGATGATTCTGAGACATCAGCACTCTTAAGGCGTAAATACGTCGTGAAGCAGAGAGGATAATAGAGTCAATATATTTATTCCAAGTAAGTTTATCATTAAAGAAAATACCAAGAAAAGGTATTGTTTATATGTCGAGCTCATAATTTGAAATATTTATCCAGGACATTTTTTTCTCAAATACATTGTTCTGCCGTCTAGATCTAAATTTGAAAAGTTTTGCAAGTTGTATAGTTTGTTGATCAGATTGTTATTATTAATTGTGATAACTATTGGAAGACGAGTAAGTATTCTTATATATTATCTAGGAAAAGTTAAATTGGAATAATAATTGAGTTAGGAGACAAAACTCTACATATAAAAGACTTATATTTTATAGAAATATCGGGTGAAGCGATTAGGTATATGTTTTAATTTCGAGAACAATTTAATATATGCATCTACAGCAGGAATTAAGTTCGTGGCTAAATTTCATAAATTCATATAATGCCAATACTTTACAGAGTTCGCAATTTTTAATTGTTAAAAGATAAAAATAAACTATTAGATATTTCATTGTTTATAAATATATAAATTCGTTGTCTCGGCATTAAGAATGTCAGTTTTTTTCTTTAATCCGCTTAATTATTTTATTGACTTTTAAATGATTTTTTTTTACATTTTTTGGAATAATATCAGTGACCAGATATGATAACGGATTTTTTAATTTAATTTGTATAGCTTTCAAATACTACTTGAAAGCCCGGTAGAGGACTTGATGGTACAAAGTAATCCGGTCACATAGACCAATCATCATAACCAAACTGAACAGGTCTAAGCCTGCTAAACACTATAGACTAGTACAGCTGCTAGACATAGGTGAGTAAGTTGCCCTGGGTTGGATTATAATTTCCAAACATTAGACAAACGCTCTACCAACTGATGACCTACTCACTCCCAAAAGCTACTAAATAAAGAAGGTTTTGGAATTTAATGAAATGTGGATTAATTAGGAGTGTTGGTATAAAAATAAACAATTATAGTATTCATTAAAAAATGCTACAATGCATGGAATTCTTCTTTGAATTTGAAAAAAAATTGTTACGATGTACATTTTATAATTGATACAAGATATACTTATTTAATGAATATGCCTGGATATACAAATTACTTAAACATTTTAGCTGCAATAATGTAAAATTAAATAAATAAATAAATAAATAAAACTATGGCGGCCGAGAAGGATCATACAACAAAAATGTAAGAATATTGTGAATATGTGGACATATTCGTGTAAATGTGGACATATTTACAAATATGTTAACATTTTCCTGTGAATGTATAAAACATATTTGCAAATATGTGGACATATTCGTGTAATTGTGGACATATTCGTGTAAATGATCCTTCTCGACCGCCATAGACATATTCATGTAAATGGGGACATATTCGTGTAAATGTGGATATATTTAAAGATATGTTGACATATTCATGAGAATGTATAAGACATATTTGTAAAAATGTCCACATTTACACGAATATGTCAACATATTTGCGAATATGTCCACATATTCACTATATTCTTACATTTTTGTTGTATGATTCTTCTCGGCTGCCATATAAAACACTATAAAGTTATAATTTGGTCAGTGGTCATGTCAATTTATGATAGTTTTGGGTTGCGTATATAAAAATATATGCTTATTAAAAGTATTAGTCAATGTGTTTGTCTCAATGTATAACATTTTGGTGTGTCTTTTGCATCTATATTTATAAAACTAATTTTGGAAATAAATTTGTGTTCTACATATTTGAAATGGAATTTCTACTTTGTATACATTTTATTGTAGATTCTGATTGTAAGTTTAAAGCTTTTTATACAGTTAAAACATAAAACTGACTTATACATTATGTTGTAGTTATTGTACAACAGATGTTGTAATTTGTTCTAAGAATATTGCAGTTATTATACATTTTTTATTTAGACCTATAACATGTATAATTATGCTTTGTCACGATATATTTAATAATTATCTTTTTACAGTATATATCTATTATTAAATTTAATTTAATATCACTATTTCATTGATTTCTGCTTAGAAAAGATAATTATAAACACGACAACATTCTTCCAGTAACACTCGGTATATTAACACGCATGAACTACAACTAATGGCAAATTGAAGAGTGAAATAATTGTTTTAGTCACAAAAAAATTGTTCGAAAACGATGGAGATAGTGCATCATTAACCCCAAAGACTTACCCCAATATTTGCTGCAGATCTGATCATGAACTATTGATTACAGACACCAGAGTATGACTGAAAAGGACATCACAACCTCAACAACTAATGTGAAATAGAATTAAGAACCTTTCTACTTACTGTCAGACATCACTCTCGATCTCATAGATCAACGACGAACTCTGAAAAGAACAAAAACAGAGTTAACAAATCTGAAATGACACCACTTAGATATCAAATCATAAAACAACTATAGAAGCTGAGAAAACCGAATTCATCAACGAACAATACAAAGCTATTGAAAGCAACAGCCAACGCAATTAATTTAAGCTTGTTAAAATAATTAGTAAGAAACCCCAAACTAACCTACTTTCTATTACTAAAACCGCAGACTTTTAAAATGTTCTGAAATTAAGAAATACTGGAAAGAATACTGCGAATCACTCTTAAACAAATAGAATCAGATGAAAAGATAGTAGGTACTACCTCAACACGACGATGAACAGCACTGCCTCGTCACAACCCAGACCCGACTCTGATTTTGATCATAATTGGTACAATATAAAACTAAAATATTTTAATGTATTCAATATATTTATGCAACTAAAACCAATATTTTCGCTTAGTAAAATATTCAAAATACTATTTATAAAAAAATATATTATATATAACAATGTGGATTCCTGGGTACTTTTACCAGCAATGTTGATCCGGACCCAAAATAGATATTTTAACTGAATTAAGTAAGTAATAATAAAACAGCCCTCAATTTGATTTAAATCTATAATGTATAATGCAAACTATATTGCAAACCTCACGTGTAATTTTTCTTTCATTTTATTTTTAAAATTTAACTTTAACATAATCTATAATATGAATTACTTATAATACATTAACTGTTCTTTAACACTAGAAGTGCGAAAAAATGGGAATACCTTTAAGCGTGATAGTTCGTCAGGGGACGATTTCAGTATTTTAAATTTTTTTACGATAATGATATTAAAATAAAGGCATAAAACTATGTTATAATTATTAAAGTACTGTTTCGAGATATTTTTGCGCGAATATTATATACATATATGCAATTAAATATTCATACAAAATAGGCTGTAGATAATATCACTAGAAATATTATACTTGATAAATGTCGACATGGGTACCATTAGTGGATAATATATAAATGCATAACTGAGTGGTTTCTCGAACGCGAAGCGCGAGTGAACCACGAATTGCGTATCTTTATTGTTGCAAGTACCTAGCCGTCGTTGCGCAATAGTCGTTGTGTATGAGATTTCCTCACCACTGTTGTGGTGTGTAATCGAAATATTTATAATGCGCTAGTTAGTATTAGATATGAACGATATGGACAAACGCAATATTAAGTCCACTGTATATGCAATATATAGAAGCCCAATATATGCATCTGTTGCGTCATACAGAGTCATTCGGTTTGGGTGTTGATGCAAGAGATTTTACACAACTGCCAGAAATTGATTTGTTCGTTTACCGTTGTGCAAGTAATCGTAGAGTACAACTGTCAGTGAGTGATGTTTACAAGTGTAGTATGCATAGGACGAGCTACTCTTGGTATGGACGAGCAACTCTTCCCTACCAAGACACGATGCAAGTGGACACGATACCTACATGCCAAACAAGCTCAACAAGTTCGCCATCAAGTTTTGGGTGCTGGCCGACGTGGAGACAAAGTATTGTTTTTCCGCCATGCCCTATCTTGTTCGCGACGAATCAAGAGTCGAATATTCGTTGGGAACCCACGTCGTGACGAAGCTCATGGAGCCGCTGTTTTTCAAAGGATACAACGTCACGACGGACAATTTTTTCACGTTCAAAGAAATTTATAGCAACATGTAACAATTAAAGAATTACATTTTTTTGAAAATGATTATTAAAAATCTGTTAAGTTGTAAATTTGAAATTATACCTTAAATATCTTCTAAATACCTAAATATCCATAAATATTTTATGTAATATGTTCTTTTTACGTTGTATAGATTCATATTTAGAATTCTACATACACGCTGTATAATTAGGGACACAAATTGTTATTTAATAAGTATGTACATACATAAATATACATACACAAATATGTATATAAATTGCACTAACGTTTTGTGGCACATTTTGAGTATTTTAATATCCGGTAATAAGTCGGATCACTTGGTGCCTCTTGCTACCGAGGGCATCATCTCTCATATATATGTAATTTATCTATGTAATTTATATGCTCATTGTGTAGTTAATATTCTTTTGTATACAATTAAATCTGTATCTTGTAAATTTTATTATTGAAATATAATAATTGTTAATATAAACAAAATATTATTATTATTTCGACAATAGTTACTCCAACAAATGGAGAATTTTCAAACTGTTATAAATTTTATATATCCACAATTACCGTCTTACAGGAACAGGAAACAATTTTCAGAATCTTAGAGGGACTCAAAAACTGCTATCATTTTATGACACTTCAATAAGTTGTTTGTTAAATAGTATGATTTAAATTTGACAGAAAAGGAAGGATTTATCATAACACAGTTTTTGTTTCCAAAAAGAAATACAAATAACCATATTAATATCATAATGTCTAATACCTCTATAGTCGGTATTACACTTGAATGAAAATCATTAGCCTCAAGTGATATGCAATATGAAAGTCGCAGTCAGTTGCAATTGAGATGGCGAAATAGGATGAGTTTTAAGAGCTTTTTGTTTTTCTAGTTCATGATGTACATATAATTGATTATTGTTTTAATACGTTATGTATCTACATATATATTTAGGTAAATGAAGCATATACATTTTATTCCTCTTTTTTAGTTTACATGATTTAACGAAAGCATTTCTTAGATAAGACGCTATTTCATTTTTATTTATTTAGTTTAGTTTCAATCAAAATATAACTGAAGTAAAATAATAACGTTAGAAGTAAAGCAAAAACTATATTGCATTTATATTTTAATTAAAGCGATTTAGGTATTGGTCAAATATTGGGGTCCTTTCTCTAAATCTAATTTGATAAAGAAATTTGTTGATAATACAAATTTTACATACACTTTAATGAGGTATATTGGCCACATTTTGAAGTATTTTTTCTATATAGACAAACATTTTTAATAATTTCAAACTTATTAACTTATTGCTTTTTTTTAATAATTAATTGAGAACTAAAAACTGAAAACTATTCCAGAACAGGAATAACAGTGGATGAAGTCTCATAAAATGCATAAAAATTCGAACTGACTCTAATTATAGGTAAGAGATGTTATAATTATTGTTGTAGGAAGTAACACATTCATATTGTCTTATCAAATATATTACAGTGAGAAAATACCAAACACAAATCGTCCATGTCCATAGACTCCTCAAAAAGAAATATATGCGGTGTATTCATTTTTGATTTTTTACAATACAAAGCAATAAATACAGTTTGCCATGGAGAAACAAGAACCAGTAGTGGACGCATGTACAATTGTGCGTGAAAAATATTATTGACAAATCAAAAAAAAGGGTTTGTAATTCTTTCTTTATCAAATCTCAATTTATACTTAAGATTGTGATAAGGGCATTTTATATACTGTAATATATTGTTATACTTATTTATAAAATTTGTTGTAAAAATACAACTACTATTACTAAAAAATGATTGGAAAGTAAAAAAGTATAAAATTAATAAAAATGAAAGTTGTTTTTATTTCGATTAGAATCATTAACAAAATAAGTTAGTTAATACTACATAGATTAAACGGCAATATCACATATGAAAGAACTATGTAATCTATTATATAAAATAAGAGCAGATTAAAAGTAAACATTTGATTGAAATCAACAAATCTTAAGTGAAACATTATATCGAAAATTGAAATACAAGCTTTATAATTTTGCTTAAATAGTTAGTTTATTTAATCTACTAGATTATAGGTAGATCTACTAGATTATGGTAGATTAATCTAGGCATATATACGTATAAGTATACTATATTTTATTGTTATGATTTACATATGGCAAGAAATCATTTAAAGTGAATTCTTAAAAATATATTTATATAGAATAGTTGCAGAAGAAAGAAAGAAAAATATTCATAAGAAAAATAACAGAATAAGAAAAAAGTACTTTAAAGGGATTATAGATCATGTATAAAAAGATAAAGATGATCAGGAAAATTCAAATAATTTAATACAACAAATATAGAAAACGTATATGTATATATCATTTATTAACGAATGGCTATGTCGTATTTTAGAAAAAGGGAATAAAGTCATGTAGACAAAATAGAGTATTAAGTTACACATAGATTAAATAGGAATAAATTTATAAATATTAGTTTTAGACGACTCATAAGGGACATTTGAATCCCACAAAAATAGGAGTAAAACATAAAGTAACATGTTCGAATTAATATTTACGTCTATGAAAGAAAAAATCACTTCAAATTACTTTTTTTTAATGGTAAGCAATATCTACCGTATATATTTAAAACACGAACATAAAAATATATTACTTAGACTGATATAAAAATTTATGCAATGTGCAATTATTGTGGAGTTGGAAACCAGAGTGCAATTCCCACCTTGAATCCCACAATATGTTTCAAACACCTTTTCACGTGATGTGTATTATCAGATAATTGTTTGTTTAACAGTTCGATGGTCATTATCTAAATACACACACAAAAATTAAAAGTCACCAAAATAAATTTAGTTTTTAAAATGTCCAGAAAGAGGGGATCTCACTTTGTTAACAAACAGCAGGGATCCATAAACTGAATCTAATACATGCCGGTGATTGTGTGTGTGTGTTGGTATATCTATATATAATATACTAATACTTCATTTTATTCAGAGTATAATTACAGTACATTTATAATAAAAGAGTAAGGCCCAACGTGTATCTAAAACATAAGTACAGCAAAAAGAATAATCGGCATCTCCTTTAAGATTAAGCAATTCATCCAAAGTATTATGTTAAGTTATACAATATACATATATACATACTTATATGTATATATTTATAGCGTGTTAAATAAATTGATATTGCATTAACATATATCTATTACAATATAATAAACAAATAACAGAGCAACATAGAAATATTTATTAAAAGTAATATTCAGATAAGAAAAACAGGAGTATATTTCACTTGTAATGTTTATAAATATGTATAATATATTTACTAATAAGATATAAATTTAAATATTGTAATGATAAAGTTTTGACATGTGTATATGACTTGTTGGTGTGAGAACTATTTATATTTCTTATTTATTGCACAATGTGAAACTGTGGTAAAAATGCATAATGGTTTTGTTTATATTAAACAATTATTCTTGTTTGTTACTAATATATGTATATATATTTGTTTGTATAATGTTAAAGAATATGTTAAACATAGATCTATATGAAATATATTTTTAAATAATATTTGATAGATCATTCCATATAGTGTAAAAGCTTCATGGATAGTTCATTTTTATAAGTACATATAAGTCCCTTTAATTATGTATACTGTTTAAATTTCTTTACTTTCTTTCTGGAATATAATGGTATTGGTGAAGACTTTTATATAAGTCATTGGAATATTTTTTATCGCCAAAAATGGCAAAAAGCTGGTTAGCTACAGACAATTTTAAAAGATATAAATTCATTCAAAC
>JAYRBW010141923.1:0-15030 GCA_036023295.1 Invenusta paracnida | reverse complement strand
TGTATGTTATAATTTTATGCGTACATATTTGATACTATATATGTGACTGTTTTGTAAATATTATATACATATTACATACACGTTATAATTAGGTATATATATGCTTATATATTGGAATCTATGTAACTTATTATATGACAATTATTTTTAAAAGTGCCACAAGGGTGATTTTGCAGTTTGCAAACAATACACAATATTAATTCAAGCACCGATTGTTTCTCTTTTATATTATATTAATCATAATTAGGCAAGACGCATAGACCGCTAACCACAGACTTCTACTTTATAGAAATCTGAGCCGCTAACCCACATAAGTGCCCCTTTAGTTAATACTGCCTCGTCCCTTTTTAATGTCTGGGTATGTTTGAGGATATTTTAAAGTTAAGGAATGGAATAGAGTAACAAAAATATTTTAATTATTACAGACTTTAAGTAAATCGAGCATTGGATACCACACTAGAGTTTAAGTATATATTTATATACCTACTATCTATTATAACAGGTATTAGTATTCAAATACTAATTCTGATAGGAGTACTTATATTCGTAAAAATGTTTCATTATATTTTTTACATTTATTGTGAAAATTATTGTTCCACATTTTAGATTTTCTTAATCGGCAGCTAATTATTACTGTGGAAAAATTATTGTTGCCTGATGCAATAGGTGGTTTCATTTTTTAAGTTAAGTCACCAAACCAGTTAAGCTAACCCTTTTTGGTAACTAAACTATTGACTAAACTTAAAAAATGAAACCACCTAATATATGTAGATGGTTCGCATAATCAGCTGCTTCTACCCAGAATAAAATAATCTATTTTTAGGTACTGGAAAAACCATCTGGGAGAAAATAGTATGACTAAAAATAGGTTCGGATATATAAGGGTATTAGAATTTGAATAAAGCTGTTTAATATTTCATTCATAAATTGTATTTTGTGTAATATACATACTTCAAAACAAGAACAACAGCATCGCAAACATTAAATCCAAGAAATTAACAAAGACAAAATATCAAAAATAATGTTGCAGATACCTGTAAAATGGAATATCCGATATCTATTGAATTATATTCCACTAGCAAGCTTGCGCAACCCCATTAATCCAGTCTGTAGGTGATATATGCTATTATCTCGTAGATTATAAAATGGTCCTCTGTTGCAATTCGAATGGTTCATTGCAATATATTGCCTACGTGTCTACTATATTGCCGTTGATATTTACATTATTAGTAGGAAAAATAGAAGCGTTGCGCCGAAGAATGTATCAACAGAACTATTGAATGGCTCTATGGGCTATCCGACAAATAAAATATTAGCACGTGCAGGCCCGTAGCCAGGCTGAGGCAGACGAGGCAACCGCCTCGTCTGTAATTATTGAAAATAAAATGCCTCTTTTGAGAATATTGATGCCTTTTCAATGTACAATTTTATAAAACTAATTCAATATATTGCCTCTCAGCTCTGGTTATTATATTTCACACTAAATGCACCTTTGAACATAATTGATGCTCATAAAACTTAAATATTTCTCTCTCTCTCTATCTCACACTGATTTTGTAATTTCATGTAGGTATGTAGCTAAATATATATAGCCTCTTTGTTATGTATTATAATATGCGCTTTAAGGTATTAATTCAGGGCCTTAGCCCTGAAATGTTGGGAAGGAGTTTTGAAATGCATTGGGCATAATGAGGCATTCAGGCAGCTCCCTGAGAAAATCCAAAAATAATGTGACGCCTTTTGTACATTTAGATATTTGTGTGTGCCTTACTATATAATTTATATATCATACTAGTAAATTACACCGCCGGTTGGTGAATATACAAAAAACTATTATATCTGTACAAGGGATGAACAGGCACGTGAGTTCAATTATTTTCATTTATCTTTCACTTAGGTACCTGGGCTGGTCAACACACAACCAACTTTTGACCCTCATAATTTAAGTATTGCAGGCACCCACTTGCCTTTGATATTATCAAGCGAATAATATAGGCACTTATATGATGGGGCAAAGGGAATCATCACCCACAGAACTGTATACTTTTCTATATCTATCTTATTCGTTTTCACCAGGATTCAGTCAACGTAGAAAATTGTCCAAACATATTATTCTGCAGCAAACTATAATAAAATAAATTGATACGATTCCCTTAACAGCATATTAATTTAAAAGAGAAGAGATGTAGATAGCGCAATGCTATATAATTAATACAATTAACACAAATTTTCGATGTGAAACATCATACTCATGTGAGATTGATAATTATTAGTGTTAATAGTTAATCAATTAATTAATTATCAATAGTTAACTATTAATAGTTATCAATCTCACATGAGTATGAATATGCAAGACGCATAGACCGCTAATCACAGACTTCTAATTTATAGAAATCTGTGCCGCTAACCCACAATAAGTGCCTTTTTAGTTGATACTGCCTCGTCCCTTTTTAATGTCTGGATACGCGCTTAAATACAATAATTTATTTCAAACCTTCATTCAGGAAATTTTGTGTAATTTATGTGTAATTTTGTGTATTTAGTTGGAAAGATGTCAAAAATTAATTGTGTATATATGTATGTATTTAGGCATGAAAACTTGTTTACTCCTAATTATTAAATTACGTTAATGCCCAAGTTATAGCTATATATAGGTACCTATACTATTGAGCAAATTATCCCTCATAATTCTGTGATATATATGACCTTTACTTATGACCTAAATCATATGAAGTACATATATTAAATAGTAAACAAAATGCACTTTACTGTTAATATACATAATATATAAATATATTCTCTACTTGCATAAATATGTATAGCTTAGTTAAGAAATAAAAATTATACTACAGGGACTACTATAATATCTTAATAGTTAATCTTATGTAGTAGGTACTTAAAGTATTCCCTGTTATACTACTTATTATGAATGATTATCTCCCAGAGCATCAATATAAACGTACATTTTCAAGCTGCTTATTATCCTCTTATTTAATGAAAATCTAACTATTTTAACATGTATTTGTAAATCTTGTTGATTCCAGACACTTGTCAGTTGGCAGCACTCCTTTATTCTCAATGGAAGCGTTGTACTGCTTGCTGTGGTGACCTTCTCGTTACTTGGATCAGGTGGGTTCAGGAAATTAATTGCTGTGATTTTAAGCGTTTTTGTACTTAAATAACTAAAGTAGAAGAATTCTAGGAAACGTTTACACCAGCTTGATTTTCATTGCGTATTGTTTGTAATAATAACCAAATTTTAATTAATTACGTTTACCTCGCCATGGTTTTCATTGAGTATTGTTTGTTTAACAACGTTTTTAAGGCTTGTTTTAAAACATAATTCTCCTTATGAGTAAAGATAATAATCAGTCAATTTAAAAGACTTCCGAGTTCTAGCAACGTTTGTTATATATTATATACATATAGTATTAACAATTCTTAGTTTTGTATATTATTAAAATTATTGGAATAATCAACTTATTTCAGCACGTTTGAAAGAGTTCTAACACGGACAAACGCAGTCAACTTTTCCAAATATATATTTAGTAGTTTGCTTGACTATGCAGCATTGTTTCTGCAATGAAACACTAGCATCATCGTCGCGGTATGTAACTATGTATGTAGTCAACCGGTTTTTAAAACAACTGAAACCAAAATTAAACTGATTATGAACTGGCCTTATGTAGGTGTATGTCTTCGCCTGCTTCATGTTTAGTCAATATATTATGTAGAATAATACTTATCGTTGACTCCACATAGTAATAATATATAGATATCAATGCTATCAATACCTTAAAGTATGGATTACCTTCTAACCTTATTACTCTATGATTAGATTCCGTTTACTTTATACATAGGCATATAAAGAAATCGATCACTATAGTTTTAAGTAGGCTTCTATTGGTCCATTAAAAGTTTAAAACACGTATATTTTCAATGACACTTTTGAAGTTTTATTTTGTTAGATATATTACATGTAGGTATATTTGAAAATGTACAAAGAAGAAGTCTATTATATTTTAGGTGAACTTCAGCCTTGGGGAGACAAAAATGAGAACATTGCTATGGTTGCCAAAGTAGACGAGCCAAAGAGTGACAACATTGGGGAAAAGGCTGCCGAGTAATAATATTATTAATAGCACCTTGCACAGCGTCTTCACATTTAGCAACAAAATAACAAAATAACACACAAACATCCATGTACTTCCTGGCCATCTGGACCTATTTGTTGTGCCGTTCATACTTTTTTTTCGTTGAATCTCATTCATATCAAACGATACATTCATCCGAGGTTTATTATTACATATTATTATTGATATATATTTACCTATTACATCTCAACTACTTTCCACAAGGTGTACACGAATCAAATTTTCTTCGCTATTTTAGGAAAAATGTACAAATTGTTTGATACAATGCTTTTCTAAAATTATAGTTTTCTCAAAATTTCCGACTACATACCTCTATGCCTCTATATATACCTACATACAACTATACAAAATTCTGATTGGGTGTAAAAATAACAAAAATATGTTACTGTTATATACAGCCTATACCACATGTAACAACAGATTATATTATAATTAATTTTAAATTTTACTATGAATATACAACGAAGTTATGCTATAAAGTTTATATACTTAAAAAGTTTCAGTTTTAAAGAGGAACTGCGTGCAAAACAAATGGGTCCAGTGGGGGAAAAATTTGTTTACAAATGTCAATTTAGTTCAATATTATTCATTATACACAGGTGGACACAAGTTCAATATTATTTTTATCAATAGCAATATGGTGGCAAACGTTGGTGTGTATATATTATCATATCTTTGATGGATAATCAAATGACTATACACTATCTTATGTTTCGTTTATTCCTATAATAATTTACTTATATATATATATATACTTTTATTTTATACGTATGTCATGGTATTTAGAAGAGAAATTCGTTTTTAATATCTACAAGGAAACAGAGCTTTTTTGCTTACATAGATATCACACCGAAAATAAATCACAAATATAAGACTCTATACTATATGTATATGTATATGTAATATTTATCTAATTGTATAATATACACAAACTGTGATGCATTAGAGCTTTTAGTAACAATTTCATATGGTATACTTTAATATCCGTTCAATTTAAATTTTATTATTTGAAATTAAAACATCCAAATTCTTCAAAAGGGAATTCTTTTAAACTAAGTAAAGTTATTTAACTATACGTTTTGTATGAATATTAAAAACAATGAATCATTCGATATATATGTATAACATTTAAAATTGAGGATATGAAGGGTTGGGTGTCGTTGACAACACATCTTTAGCATAATAAAACAATGCATGTACACAGTTACACGTAACTTGATGGTTATAGATATAGCCAGCTATGTTCTAAGCAAAAACACGTGCATTAAATTTCTTGTATGATATCCTATTGTTATAACGCTCGAAAACATAACTGCCAGTATAATAAGAAGAAAGAAGCCTTCTTGTACTTGATACCTACAGTACAGGAAACTTCGGAAAATGTTCTTCAATAAAATAGTCTTTATATACCTACCGCAGATATATATATATATGCAAAAGCTATTCTACGATTATAACTTCTTTTAGATTGATTCCATCAGACTAATTGTGTAGTTAATAGCTGTAATAAACTTCCCAATGGTAATAATCGACAGATTTTGCTGGATTCATTTAAAACTATTTCCGAGGTATCCTTCTTGTAATTTTCGTAGTTTGGTTGTTGTGTAGTTGGTGTAGTGAATAGTTGTATCGAACTCAGTGCAACAAGGTTATAGTGTATCTATATATATACATGTTACAACAAGTTAATGTTTATAATATATATATATATATATATTACACACACACAATATTCATATTGGAAGGAAGAAAGGAGAGACTTAGTTGATCCGTTTTATGAATCGTTTAATATTTTGCAAAACTCAGTTAAAAGTGAAATTAAAAGGTAGATGTTATTTTTCTTATTTATATAACGGTAAACAATCCAGTTTCTTTATTGAGGAGTTATTAAGGAATATATTTATATTTATTTATATACATATTTAAATATATATATGTATATATCAGTATTGTTTATTGTACATAGTGATTATTTCTTATTTCCTCCTTAGAAAAGAGTTCTATTTTCAAATCTTAGGTTTTCAGATATATATATACATATATGCATGTGCTTTGAACAACTAATAAAATTATTCCGTAAAGTATTAAATGTTTTTTATAATATCCACAATCTAACCCCCTGAAAACAAAGTGATTACTACTTTTGATACTTATTTTCTGCATTTATAATGTAGCGTAAATATTAATAAAACAGTTTTTGCATACATAAGCTATTTAATGACAGTTTTTCAAACTAACAAACTAGTAAACGTAACCTATGGATTTGTAAACTCTTATCAATAATAATATTTATTTTAGATATGAGAGTCTTATTTATTGTTGTACTTTTCTTTAAAATATTAATTTTCATTTATTTCATATTACATGTTTCGCTAATGCGAGTACATTATAGAACACTTGTAGAGTGCACATGCAAAAGTTGATCCTAACTGCAGTCCTCCAGCTTTAGTTACTATATTGAAAATTATACTAAATTCTCACTCTTATGTATAGCATGTATTCCACAAATGTTGTTTCTTAAGTAGTCTTAATAATTTTTAAAACCTAATGATAATTTAAAAACGCTACAGTTTTGAGTATAAATTTAATATTTGAAAAATGTCAAATTCCAAAACAAATTGTTATATTAATTTTTATTTATCTAAGTTTTTGTAATCCAATAATAACTTTTCTAATTTTAACAACGATTATAATCAAAACAAATATCAAATTAGATGATTTCCAAACAAAAACGACTGAGTCTCAAAAGGAAAGTCAAGGAACGAGTGCAAAGACAGTTCATGTTACATACATTAACGTTTAGACGCTTAGTTAGGCCAATAATAAATGTACTTTTTACTCTTGTTTCTTTACTCTATGGTTATTTCATATATGTACATCGCGCTGTAAATTTTCGACAAAATATATAAAATCGTTCTATTTTAATTAATTTGATGTAAATGAGTAGACAAAAGGTAGTATTAAATATTTTAATTTGATTTAATTTAATTTAATTTAAGAACAAATATCTTTTCATACACTTTTAACATACGTAAGTTGACTCACTGTAAAATATTATTTATTGCCTGGATTTCTAAAACTGCTTTGCTCCATAAATTGTTTAACTGTTGTCAGTTTGTTTTTTGCCAAAGTTCTAAGGGTATCAAAATAGTAGTACTGAACTGTATACAGAATCAATAAGAGTGAAATCCCTATTTTAATTACTTTGTGGTAAAATACTCTATCCAATCGTATCAAAATATACATTATATGATTTTTGCAAAATAAAATAAAATATTTTTAATTGTTTTTATAATAACATTTTATAGACAACGAATACTTCCTTAATAACAACATTTTAAAATCATAAACTTATTTATAAAATGATAATAAAGATTTTAAATTTGAACAAAACTATATAGTATATTAATTACCATCAAGTTATATAGGCGATTATTGATTAAAATGTATAATCTATTTGCATTTTATTTCCGCATGTATTTCGCAATGTGTTTTTTGCATATTTATATATGCTTACCTGTATGCAGACAAGTTACATCTTCTGCCATTGTCATAATTCAAGCACTATATCATGTTTAGCTAATCATGTCTTCTAGTCTACTGTATCCTTCTTTGCTGGCAGAAGCAAGTAAATAATAGTCGCATTACCTGAATTTACTCTCCTGAAATATAGGTATCTATCCTAATATATATGTATTACAGTTTTCTTATGAAGCTCCGAAGATAGGATAGCTGGCTATTAATTACCATTATGGGTGTGTCAGACCAATTAAAAATCAATCTACAGCCTACAATGGAACTATAAACACAGCTACGAGGCGTACCTCCAACCAAACCAAATCCAGATGTATATATAGAGTAGGTAATGCAAAAGTTATATAATAAAATGAGATAATTTTGTGCATCACTTGCCCAGATTTTCTTCGTATTCTTCGTTTTCTTCGAAACTTATTTATTTTTTAATTTACCATTTAAAGGAAGTACACATTTAATTTGGCACTAAGCGGAATTTTTGCGTTTGGCTCTCCTCTTTGTCAACGCGTTCAAAATTTGTCAGCCACCATGACAACAGTGTTTGGACTATATGGATTGGGGGTGCTACTTCTCTGGTCAGGATCTCTGTTCATTATGGTGGGAGAAAGTTCGTCTATGAAATGTAAGCACCTACGATTTTCAATAAGTATATTGTGAGTCATGGTTCGTAGAAAACTTTACAATGTTTGAGAGAAAGTTATTTTTACTTGTAGGTGTTTAATGCTTTCTTTATAAATTTACTGGGAAAATGTGTTTAATTTGAATATGAATATTTTATTTTGTGATTTTATGGTTTATTTGATATAATTTTAATAAAAAATCTATTATCAATATGCATTTATACTAGGTACTAATATAATTCTGTCTAATTCTATAATAGTTTTCCAATAACTAATGTTGCAATTATTAATACTCGACAATATTACTAATTTTATCAATTATAAGTACAGATAGAAACTAATTAAACAATATTAATAATTCCTTTGATGAATGAAAATGTTACTTTTAATGTTTCGCAAAATAAAAAAGGAAAATTTATATAAACCCTCATTTACATAAGCTCTAAATTTACATAAACCCTAATTACTTCAACTATCCTATACAATAACTATCCTATACAATAAATATCTTATACAATAACTATCCTTCACATATAACTATCCTATACAATAACTATCCTATTCAATAAATTTCCTATATACAATAACCATCCTAGATATATTTTAATATTTTAAAACTATTCTCTCCTGTTATATCTATGTATATAATTACTAATTGTATAAATGTAACTATTAATATTTTAAACCTCTGTACCATCTAATTACCTTGCTCTGATTCCCATTTTTAGCCTAATAAACGATTATTATTATTATCCTCTGCCTTCTGTCTGGGAATTCTTTCGTCTTATTTGCACAGTCGTTCGAAGTCTTCATTTTCCTTGTATTTTCCCGCTACTGAATTTCGGACTTATATTTTGTGGAGGTATCCTCGGCAGACATCTTCAGCAATTTTGGGATGGTGACGTCACTTGAAGTCATGTTGCGCGCCCGCAAAAAGCTTTTAGTCAATAGAAGATTTCTTCGAGTAGAAACTGGAACAAACTTTATGGCAATTTACTAATACATAATATCGATTATAAACAAATAGTAAACATATGAAAGTAGAACTTACCAGAGAGATGATTGCGTTTACAATTTTGTCTAAGTCGTGGCTCTTCTCTATACCTATGCCTCGTGAGTTTAAAAATCGCAGCATCCAATTTTTTTGCAAATCGCAGCTATAGTAGCAACACTGCATGGTGTATTTGACGTAACACACTCAAATGAACGACTTCAATTCTTTCGAACTACGAAATATTGATAAACATAGTAAATGCGAACTAATCAATATAATCAAATCAGAGAAAAGGAAGCCCTCTTTACCCTAAGATGAATTCAGTACTTTGTCAGGTCTAACTTTACTCCAAATACCGACAATCAATTAGTTTATACTGCTGTAATAAACAGGGATACTGGTGCTAAACGCCACTCTAATTATCTTGCTCAACTACGTATACATGCTGACTTCAAATGAAATTCGACTACAAACTGGTTGCACTCAATTCGATGATCGAAAAACAAGTCAAATAAATCAATACACTTAAGCGTGGCACAGCTGAACAGTCCCGTACAATTTACAAACTATTAAATTGTCTATTAGACTCTATAAATAGATGGAAAATCGTAATCGTCAACAGACGGAATTCTGTTAAATGAAGAGGTTGTCAATAAGCTTGACACAGAGCTCCAATGTTAAGCGAATTCGCCTGGGCTCTCCAAAAATAAAACTAGCAATATCCTCGTACGATTAAGATTAAATTTAAAATCAATTCTCAAAAGATAGAAACGATTGTAAAAATTCTGTGACATTTAAAAGAGAGACCCCACCACTTCAAAATCTTCATTAATTATGACGAAAGGCGTATTATACCCAACTCAAAATTGCCCGATTTCACAAAGAAAATACATAAATTTCCAACAATAATCCAGGTAAAGTAAGGCATATTTTGAAACGTCAACTTATTTTAGATGGTGAGAGAATTCGTTAACGTTTTCAATCTTGTGAACCAGAATTTTTGAATATTGGGAAACATAAATCTAAAGAAGCCCCCTCTACTTTACTCACAATCTTCTGTTCTTTTATAAATAAACTAGGATAATTTTAACTCCACACTTAAACTATACCGTTTTCTATTCCTACCAATGTTCACTCAATTTTTATTGACAACTTTTATTCACTCAACCCGATATTATCTATTTACGAAACATAGCTTAACGATAATACTCCGAGTAATGCTTTATATGTAAACAATTATGCCATAATCTTCTGTGATAGAAAAATTAATTACGTGGAGGAGTTTGTATTTACATTAACAGTAACTTTAAATATACAAGGCTATTGATATCTCTTTCGACATGCTTCCCACGATTGAATCTATTATTTTATACTGTTTCAACTTTGACGTTTATTATATATATTTATATTTCGCCCTCACTGCGCGTAAACGATAAACTCACTATTTTCGACTTTCTTATTACAAAATTCGAAAAACTCTATAGAATCCGACCTAGTGCCAACTTCTGTATTGGTGGTCACTTCAATGATTTCAACATTGACTATCTGATTTCTTATCTTGACCTTGCCGACCCTGTCAAATCATCTACTATGGGTTCCTCAACTCTCGACCACTCACTTATCAGCAACAAACTAAATGCCTACTATTACCATACACATTACCAAATCGGCCCACTAATAGCAAATGCTGATCATTCCACAATCCTACTCAAACCAACCTTATACTTCCCAAATACTTGATCAAAAAGTATACATTTTTGACTTCCACAACTCCAACCTATAACAGGCTTTTAGAAATAAACGTAATGATATTAACTGGACCTTTTTCTATCTACTGCTCTAACGATTCACTGGACACTAAATTTAATACTAACAATTTTAACATCTTTGAACTCTATAAAAACAAAGTCAAAACTGAATATTCAAAGCCAAAGAACCTTGGTCCAGGGAACCAACAATTTAAAGGAAATTTATCTTAAAAGACGGTTTTTGGCAGATTATGTAATGTGGTCTTTTAATATGCATTTGTAATACATTGTTGGTATGCTGCTATTATATTTTACTGCATTACGAGGGGTATGAGCTGCTGAAGAGACCCAATAAGATATTACTATGTGATACTAATATAATATAATTTATTACTTAACATTATATTACCCTAACCTCAACACAAAGGATAAACTAAAAGAAAAATTATGGTGGATTTTTAGATTACTGAGACAAAAATGATGGTTTACTTATTGACTAAAATATTATTAATCGTAAACAAACGCAGTTAATTTAATATTTTAAATATTCTAATCGCATTTGCAGCAGCTACTACAAAGAATTTTTAATTTATTAAGTCTAAATTAGTTCTGTTTACAGTATTCCCCACACAAGCAAGTACTTATTAGCAATTATTTAACATATACCTCCGTTCTAAATGTGTTATTCATTGAAAGTTTGATGTTGTATTTGGTCTGCATAGGTAAAAAATGATCGCGATATTTACAGATTTAGTGTTTATTACTTTTTGAATTCGGATTTTATGTGTGTATATGTCGAATTTGGATTAATGTGCCTCCATGATTGTAAGCATGGTTGTATTATAGAAAAATTTTTACTTTTCAGAGTATTATATTCGTACACTCTATATACTGTTAATGCATAATAGACATCTCAAGCGGAGGTTTTAAAATTCAGCCGCATAACGTACATATTATATGAAATTCTACTGGGCATTAAGAATTTCTATTTTGTTATTATGCTTGTCTGATAATGTGAAACTGATGCTATATATATTTTTAATGATCTGTAAACATATAGTTGTTAATGTCTCCATATTCTGTACACCGTGATTTATATGCCTATAAAAGTAAATGTGGATATATCAAGCTAAGAGGTTCTTTTTTAGTTTTATACTTTTTCGATTTATCTGCATATATCTACTTTAGAACTTTTTATCCTTTACCATTTGCATCTAGAAATCTTGCTAGCGTATACATGATTCTTACTATTTATAAATAGTACAATATTAGTAAATCGACAGCACCGAAATTATATATAGACAAGCGACAATGAGTAATATTTGGTTTATTTGTAATCATTATGACTAATTAGAGATAATAATAATATTGTCGTGATCACTTATTTAAATTTTAAAATAAGATGTCGCATATAATATATATCTTTAGACACATAAAATAAGAACATTTTTGTAAAAATTAACATGTACACTAAAAGGAAGAAAATCCAAATGTAGCTATCAAAGTATCATACTTATAATTACCACGAATAGATTTCTTAGGATTGACTAAAATTTATATACGAGATTGGAGGTTGACTTTGTTCAGTTAATAGCATAAATGTAAATGAGGTGTAAACAGAATACGAAAAGTGAGAATTATGACAGGTGTTAGCAGCATATTGATACTATATATATATAATATAGTATCATGCTATAATTTCCATACTAGATATGTAGCAAAGTTTATATTTTTACTGCATACTTTCAAAGTCTGAGATAAACTTTTATATCTATATTTTTATGTACAATTATAATATTAAAAGATACGATAACTAAGATGTCAGTAACATTCAATTGAATGATTTTGAAATACATTATATTTTGGGATTTTGTTCATATGGTTTGTGCACAATTATGGTGGCTATAATTTTGACCTCGCTTATATGTTGGATATATACAAAAACACAGCGTTATGGTTATCTATATTTATTTTAGAAGTGTGTTTATAAACACGAGTATTGATTTTGTGTAGGTACATGTTGACATGCTCCCTATGACATCGTAAATATGCTGCAGCTATTTTTGCTGATATATAGGTTTTACTGTATATATCTGTTATGTATGCATAGTATATGTTATATTATATACGTAATATACTGTATTATAGAACGGTATAAACAAAACGATGTCTCTATGGCGTGGCTAAGCAAAAATGTATATATATATTTTTCGTCATTATTTATGATTTATTCATAAAATCAAAAAATATTATAAATAAATGTATAATTATAATTTTTATATATATATGGGGTAATTCATTTTAATGTTGTGAGTGCTTAGAATTTCCACAAAAGTTATTAAACAAAATATAATTACATCTGTTTAATTCTACAAATGTAAACAATCACCTTAGCTTTCTAATTTAAAAGACAGCTATGGCAAATCGTAAACCAAAAGGTACATGAATGTGCTCTGCTTTTGGATGTTTAAATTGTTTAGGAAGCAAAAGTGAACGGTTTTCCAATGCAAAATTACGTTTACATAAGTTCCCAAGAGATTTAGACAGGTAACAACAAGTTATATTAAATTAATGATATATTTCTATTATATGATTTTTATTTAATCTTAGTTCCATATAACTTATTACCTAATAGTTTGGTAATATATCATAATGTTTGATCTGAATTGATCTGTGAACTGCAGTTGTGAAACTATCAAACTAAAAATGCTTAAAAATATTTTAATTTCGTCAGAAACATTTCCCCCAGAATAGACATATTCTATATGAAGAATAAGTTTATTTTTATAATTTATTAATAATTAAAAAGTAATTTTTGTCAAATATCTGAATCTTTAACTTTATGAAATATATTTAATTTTTGTTATTTTTTCAGATTTCATTTAATATGTAGACTTCGTATTTGCCATTGAATTTGTGATATATCTCATTGTTTTTTTTGAATTGGCATTTTTATATAAAAAATAACTTTTAAATGTATCTTATTTGTGTATTTTATTATTACAATCTTTAGAAACATATATGTTGTTAATAGATTTTATTCATTTACATGTTTCAAATCCTTTTAACTAAAGAGCGTTTGCTCATTGTTTGTATATAATTGCATGCGATTCTACGCAAATTTTATATGTATTTTTTATCAAGTATTTTAACTATAGGTACTTATTCAATCTTTGATTTTAATGAAAAATTATATTGCCTATTTCAAAAATTATTAAAACAAAGATATTTCTCCCTTTGTTTTTTATGTTATTTCTCGAACAACTAATATGTATGTATTTACCATTTTCCTTAAGTATAGGCAGAAATGTTTATTTCATGCATAAATATTTATTTTTTAAATTTCAACTTAATTGAACAAGTACAAGTTTCTTAGGTTAAGTGTTACTCACCCAAACCAATGTTTTATAACGTATAACAATTTCTCTTTTTCTATATAAATATTTCATTCAATTTTCCAGTAACTATTTTTAATTGTATTTTTTTAATGTTTAACACATTTAGAAAATATATATATGATTTTTTATTCTCTGTATTTAATATTTTTATTTTTCAGTAATTCTGTATTAATGTTATACTACTACCTGCTTTAGAAAGCTAAAAGTAGTATATTACCCTAAGTTTTTATCGAAGCTTAGATAGTAGAAAGTTGTGTATATCCATTGACAGCATAGTAATTAAGAAAAACAGATTATTATCTTAACATAGTTTATCTCATAGATTATTATCTTAACATAGTTTATCTCATAGTTTAGTGTGTAGTAGAGAGATCGATAAAGATAAAAGAACAAAAGCCAACATACATTTTTTTAAGAGATATACTATTCCTATACAAAGTACGTTACAGTATATGCAATAAGTACATAGTAGAATCTGGTGATGCAATCGCTATACGCTGCGATACATTTAATATGCTCTCTCTCAAAGGTTTGCCAGATATACCCCTGACGAGGCTGTCTTACAGCGAAAATTTGGATTTA
>JAYRBW010141912.1:0-15032 GCA_036023295.1 Invenusta paracnida | reverse complement strand
GAGAGACCTCATAAGTTATTAATATAACATACAACGAACAATGACAAGATATATATATAGGCATATAGGTATATAGGCATATAGGTATGTGGGCATATAGGTACTACTAAACATATGTGGATATTGTCTACTACATTTTGTAGGAAGAGGCCTACATTGTTTTTCTAAATTTGAAATATTAAATGTTATCGAGATTATAAATTTATTTCATATTTATTTGTATATAGGGCAAACTTAGGTCCTACACCACTACCTGGTGGTACTCCATAATGGATTTATAAGATTAAAGATTTGGAGCTATTTATTTCAGCAGTAATTTGTCTTTCTGTGAGGTAGCTTTTATGTATATTGTAATTAAAAGTTCCTAAGATGCCATAGCATGTGTTGTCAAGTTTATTTAATTGATATATATTATATATATATATATCAGCTATCAAAAACTTTCTTACATCAATAAATATACCTCGTAGGTTATTTTTTGCAATTTCGACAGTTGATTACATTAAGTGCGTCAATTATATAGTGCTATAGTGCTAAAGGATTTTCTAAAACTTTTAAACCATAGGTGTTGTTTAATGTTACAGAATGTCATTATAATGAATCTAGTTAAATTTACTTGTAATATTTTTTTCAAATATATTTTTAGTGCTAGATAACAAAGAAATATGTTCATAAATGTTCAGATTATAGATGTGCCATATATATAGAAACAGATAAATTGAATCATTTTGACTTTGGAGTTTTTTTAAATCTCATATTTGATCCCTTAATTGTTATGAAATGAATTATATTTAGTGTTTTACAAAAGTAGAATCGTTATGAGCGCTTTTTTGGACAGAAATATGAAACTTTTGAAATAACAATTTTTTTGTTGCTCTTATATTTAAAATGGAGCATCAAAACGGAAGATTTATTTTAAAGTAAATCGCTGTTAAGACTAAAAATATTAAGTGAATTGGTAAATACAAATATAAACGAAGAAAGTAAATCAAGAAAATCAAAGTGAAACACTTGTTAAACATTTAAAAGCTATAAGTTATAGGCCTAAATCAATATATAAATACAATAACTGATATATAGCATATATTATGTTTAAACGTATAAGAAGAGACATTAAAAAATTGTGGGCTATTTATTATAACTTAATTGTGTGTATTATTTTAGTATGTTAGTATTCTAAAAATTAATTTGAATGATTGTTTAAATAAAGGTTTGCTTCTTTTAATCCTACCCAAATTTCAATATTATTAGCAAATAAACACAAATTAACATACATGGGTAAGTATATGAAAGAAAACTGGCACGCTATAAATATTAGTAAATTATAATATATCACACCACTCAGCATATATAGCGCATATATACTCACAAATAATACATCTTATGCCAGCAAAAAAATGTTATTAACTTTTTTCGAATTTTATATTAACTAGCTAAGTAATAACGGTAAAAACATAGTACATATATTGATCATCCATATATGTAGGTACCTATCTATTCCCATGTTTTACACTATAGTCATCATTATATTTGGGACATACAATATAATTGGTGTCTTTTTTAGATCCATTTCATCATTAGCCAAAATACGGACTGGTATAAAAAATGTAATACGTTTCTTAACCAATTTCAATGTTGATCTATAATATTCATTTCAAAATATTATATAATACAAATATAAGTAAAATATTATATAATATTTTAAAATCGCTTCTGAAATTTTTGTACGCCATCGTTTTTAGTTTGATTATATTTCAGTAAACTTTTTCATTGCTAAACATAAAAACTTTGAAATAATTAATACAAATTTATAATAATTTAAACTCAATTTTAATATTAATATGCATATAACACTAATACGTGTAAAATATTATTATCCCAGAAAATATTTCGTGTTCAGCAAATAAAAATTTACTGTTCAAAATGTTTTAGTGTTTCAATTTATTCAGTTTTGAGGCGTATTTGTTTGGGTGGGATTTTTGATGTAGTTTCGATTTTATGTCAAATGAATAATCGTATTAAGAATACTGTAGTGACTTTACCTGTATTCTGTAAGTAATTATTAATATTTATTTTTTGGAACTATTTATTATTTAAGAAATTGTTAAAAAGTTATAAACTTCATAACAAACAATAGTTTAGTCAATTTCTTTATGTTTTATAATGCTGAATGGCAATGTCAATGACAATGCCAATGCCCAATGGCAATATCAATACTATTATTAAATACTACTATTAATAAATAATAATATGATTTAAAGAAAATGAAAGAATAATACTAATATATTGATATTATTGTCATGTCCCTGCAGCTGTGCTAACTGTGCTGAGGTTTCCCAGCATAATTATAAATGGGATAAATAACTCTTTGTCTTAGTAACTTAGTCTTACTCTTGGCTCTTGCCCATGGTTGTGATATTTCAGATAGTCGAAAACATGAGTTTTGGCACCAATATTTTTAGTCTTATTTTATTAAAATGACTAGATTAATGTACTTTAAAATTGTTCATAAATAATATTAATATACATTAATCTGGTCATTTTAATTAAATATTAAATAGCACAAGAATTGCATTAAACAATTTATAAATACTGCAAGCTTGTGCTATTTACAAATTGGTTTCACAATCTATAAATTTTCAAAATATGGTCCTTGTGCTTTTGTAAATAGTACAGA
This sequence comes from Invenusta paracnida, assembly GCA_036023295.1. NCBI lineage: Eukaryota > Metazoa > Platyhelminthes > Proseriata > Coelogynoporidae > Invenusta > Invenusta paracnida. The sequence goes on along the minus strand of JAYRBW010141912.1, from coordinate 12,355 downwards.
TTTAGAAAATGAGCACAATATATATATATATATTCATCTATTCACATGAAATTATACAAAAGCATAAACCAGTCAAAATGTTAGCAAATTATTTTACATAATGTATATAATTCAAATACCTAAGCAATAAGGTCAAATTTCATAACATAATTTATTTAAAAAGTATTTTAAAGTATTGTGTAAATGCCTTTACAATTTGTACAAACTTGGTTTAATATACATAGAACAATCACTCAGTATTTATTTAATTGACAAAAATTCTTATATTAAATATATTAAAGAAAGTTAAAAAGCTTGATGGATACTGCACAAGACAAAAATATTGTAGTATCTATAGAGCTCTTTCTTTCATGTTTCTATATAGTGACTATTCTCATAGATAAATTAATTTATTTATTGAGTAGTAGATAATTATCTGAGTTAAATATATTAAATATGCAACAATCATATCTAATTTTAAATTTATAAGCAGTTTGCTAATATTATTTAATTAATATACTTATATTGGATCCATATATATTTTATAATTCTGTAAATTTATAGTTAATAATTTTATAAATATATTACATGAATAAATAGAAAAATTAATACTTATATTAGACCAGTATATTAACATCATAATAATTTGATTTAAATTATAAAATATAAACTACACTATTGTAGCAAACAATATATTCGTTTAAGTTCTAATTTTTATATAAGTGATAAGGGTCATGCCTTAATGACACTTCCTAAAATAAACCCATAGTTTTGCAGCATTCATAGAAACAAATATTATTTCCATCTTTATTTTATTCAATTATTAACAAAAAAGGTAAAAAGAATTTTTAAATATTTTTCATTATAAGTGTTGCAAGTGATGTTTGCCCACAATATTTAATTGGAAGATAGATCAATGTACAAGTAAAAGTATAAATATACCTTTAATTCTTTAAATGGAAATATAATCATTGTAGATTAATAATTATTTTTAAATTGAAATATAATTAAATAGGTATATTAATTTATTTCACTTGAATTTTATTATTTAATCCTTTGGCCCTGGGATGATGTACTATTTGCATCATTAAGAAGGTGTTACTCCACACTGGGATGCCATAAACACTGCATAATTTTAAAAATATTCTAAATATAAATGATATATGCATTTTACTTTAAAATGGTGAAAATATCTGGTGCCCAGCAAAACTTTTTATGGACACTCACCCAGTGATGTGTAAAAATCAAGTTTTATTATGATTAGATGAATGGGGAATTATCAATTTTGATTGGCTATGAATGATGCACATGTTTCACAGCTGCATAAGTGACCCAATCACAAAAAATATTGAGACTCTTACTTTTGGTAAATGTCTTTTTCTGCTTGTTGTTCCATCTAGTTATTACTATTAGATTTCTCTCAGTTTTAGATGTATTACTTTATGGTTTATTCTCAACTTGTTGTATAGATTCTTATACTACTATATTTTTTTTAATTATAGTATAATATTATTGTATTTTTGTTTGTTGTCTTATTCTTATTTGTAGTGCTTAGTATATATTTTAGATTATTATTGCATAATTATGTCTGTTTCTTCTTCAAGTGTTGGCTCATTCTCAAGTTTGTTTTCAATATCTGAGGTTAGTTCATCTAGTGATGAAGGGAAATTCTGGATGAATGGAATGAAGTGAATGTAGCTAATCATATTAGGCTGAGAAAGGTAAGACCTTAATGATCATAGAGTGGCTCCTCTTTCTGAGGAGCCACCTCAGTTTTTGTGACACCTCAGGTTTGTCTCTGACACTTGATAAGCACATTTTATAGTCAGAGGGTATGAATTTATTTCTATCCTAAGATTTATTTAGCTTTTTATCTGACAGTGTGAATAAAATTTGCAAAGAATAGAATAAATGTTCTGAGAAAAGAAAGAGTTTTCTTTGTAAAAATTGTATGACTATAATGACTGGGCTAAACTAGATATATTACCTTTAAATTAATATATTTTACAATCATTTACAAAATTATTAGGGATAAATTGCATAACAATTTTCATAAAATTATACAATTTCCCAAATCATTTATTTAGAAATTGGTTACTTTGTGCATGCAAAGCACAAGCATCTGTTAATAATATGCAAGAATTGGAATTTTCATTGCAGAGTAGGTAGAAGTATGCTATGACTGAAAAATTTACACAGCCGGTTCTAGTACACAACTTTTGAATTTGTTCATCTGGGCACAAAGGGTTAATGTGATAACAACAATTCATTAAATATATAAAGAGTAAAATATGTTAAGTTAACTGATAATTATTATAAAATGATATAAGTAAGAAGAGCACTTGCTGTAATTTAAAGTATATTATAGGCACAAATTTTCGAACCTCTGGTTTCTAGTCATGCAACATACATAATGATCATTAACAGAAATAAACTTGCTAAATACACCGAAAAGATTACGTAAGAAATAGAGATTACATGAAGAGAGACAGAATACTAGTCATTAGATAATTATTGTAGTCAGTACAAAACAATATATCTTATTATAAAATGATATTAAATTCTTCAGATAAGTGGCAAAGATTTTAGTTTGAAGCCATATAAAATTTAACTTACACACTTTTTTAAACTGTTTTTCTGCTTTAAATTTCTACAAATGAGTCCATTCAAATGCACATTTTATTTTACATTTCTTCACTATGTCCCAACTAAATAATGAAAGCTATGTGCAAATATATACTTAATGAACTTGTATTGAAATCCATTTAATATATATGATCTCCTTGTCCATCAGGTTGAATATATCTGCTTTATTTCTACAAATAAACCAATAGTCCAGTTATGTTTTATATTTTTATGTATTTATACAAAAGTAAATCAACTATTTGAAACAAGAATATGCAGATACTGTTTCTAAACTTAGCTAAATCAATGTCTGCCTTTCGTACTAGCAGGCATGATAGAAATCTGCAATTTTATTCTTGAAATAATAAGAATAACTATATGTACCAATATTTTCAATAATTAGGTACTTCAAAAAGATACCAGCAATATGTTTGACTGATATGAAACAGCTGTAGTGATTTTAGAGACTTGTGATGAAAGTTGTATGAATAATACAACTAGCCTTACTGAAATTCGTTATCTGTGACATATTTCACGAAATGTGCTTGCAATATCAATATCTAATGCATCATATGCCAAATGTACTAATGCTTATATGGTGTTGGGGCTGCAAAGAGGATTTATATATATTTTAAATAAAACCAGAAATATTGAAAGTTTATTTTATATTTCGGAAAATGGAATTATTAAAACATAATAACCAAAATGTATTATATAATGCATTATTATAAAATCATTAATAATGTTACAATAAAAAAAGACAATCTTTCAGAAAGTAATAAACAAATTATTGTATCTTTGGAAACTTTTGTTTTTTGACTACATAAACATTCCTGGTTTAAAGATATATTTTATTTTTACTGTTAATTTAGACAGATTGGTGTTAGTTATCTATCAACTACTTATTATTTGTTATTACAAACTTTAATTTTAAAATTATTTAGAACTTTGATTTATTGAACTGTGGATATGTTACTTTACTAACGAACATTATTTCCATTTATCTACAATTTTTTGTAATCATTTGTACTTATCATTCATCTGTAAAGGATAGAAATATAGCTGGACCGTTCTAACTTGCCTTAATGTTTTGTGTAATCAATGTATTTTAGAGTTAAATGGAGTTGGCTCACAGTCTGCTGCTCAACGAGAGCGCACTTGAGAGGATTTCAGACAACAAGAAGCCAGTTTTCATCTTTGAATGGCTTCGATTCTTGGACAAAGTACTTATCGCAGCTCACAAGGTAAATATTCAGATTGTTGGCTGCCGATATCTCTTTTCCTTGTTAGATTTTATCACAGGCATCGTTGTAAAACAAATACCAATAATCTTAAATATTTCATTCGTTCCTTCCCACAGGAATTAGAGTAGGCAAACATTTATTTATTTTCAAGTATTCTAATAAATTGTGCACGAATATTCAGTTAAAAACAATGGCACTATACAATTTAAAAAATAATACCTAATAGATATTTCTCTGTCTGCTTGAATTTTAGTTACATAATTACAAAAATGATAAAAGTGCGAACTTGATTATATTAAATAGTATTTAATATTAAAATATGAAAAGAGATCCTAGTAGACATTCAACAATGCATTTTCCTCCCCTTAAGTCCGATATCAAAGAGAAACAGGAACGACTTGTGCAACAACTCGTCGGCCAGCTGTACAAAGCACCCGGGCCGCCCACCCGAAAGCTTCTGGCCCGCAACATCGCGACCCTGTACTCCGTGGGCGACACCCTAACCCTCTTCGCCACCATTGACACCTGCAATGGCATTATCCGGAGCAAGGACGACAGCCCCAGTTACCTGGCCACCCGTCTGGCGGCGATGGCATGTCTGGGCGCCATGTACGGGCGGCTGGGGCGAATGGTGGGTCGGTCCTATGAAGACACAGTCCAACTCCTGGGCAAGTGGGTGAAACAGGCGGAGTCTCAGGGTCGCTGTGAGATGATGCGCTGTTTGGAGAGCATTGTGGAGGGCCTGGGATCGGCTGCTTCGCCCAGTCACAAGGAGATCTTCAAGGCCACTAAGAGCTGTATGACAGATCGGGCCATGTCGGTGCGCTCGGCTGCTGCGAAGGTGCGTTGATATCTGCTTCCGTTTGGTTAGGAATAGAGACGTTAGTTATCAAGTTGTAAGTTTCTAAGATAACTCAATTAGTATATCGTTATACATTTGAATCCAAGTTTTGTTTTTTTAGATTAATTGCAAATTAAAAGCTTCAATTCAACTCGTTTTCTTGTAAGATAATATGCTTCCATCTTCAACCGCGTCCACCATTTCATCCTCTCTCCGGACAGTGTATGTTTGCGCTGGTGAGCCAGTGTCCCATTGGTCAACCGGCCGATCTTGAGACCATCTTCTCCATTTGTTTGCGCGCTCTCGAGGGCTCCAACTATGACGTCAGATGCGATGTCGCCAAGGTGATGGGCTTCCTATTGGCCAAGGCGCTCACACCAACCGGTCCGCCTCCACCTGGTAAGTGTTGCGACGTTATGCCAAATATTTGTTTAATTAAATAAAGTATTGTATACTGTTGTTTTCAGTGTCTAAATGTTGGCCAATTGTTGATTGATTTAATTTTTTAATGCTGCTTGAAGTGCTTTAAAATGTCGGCCAATTTTTAACCCCTATCCTTTCAAATTACCGCCCAGAGTTGCACTGTTTGACACAATTTCAGAGAGAATGGGCCCACACTGACTTTTCTAACATCATCGACAAACAAGACTTTATGGAGAAGAGTTTGGTTTTGGTCGATTGCCGTGATAATTGAATTCGTCTCATATAAACTGCGAGCTCAGAGGGGGGGGGAGAGGTTGAGGAATAATTGAACATTGGCCTCATGGGGTTCCATTTCCCTTGGTGCGCATTTCTTTTAATATTAGGGGGCGCAAGTCTGAAGTGGAAGGCTTGCACGCAGTTTGATGTCTGTAAGACGGTGAATTGGGGTTTTGCATAATACATCATATCATTCTCCAAGCGTGTAGAAGGTGGATTGAGAGTTCGTATCTCTTGACTACTAGATATATACATACATAGAAGCGAAGTGAGGAAGAAAGGGGAGTCTTAGAATTCGCTCCTCTGTCCATCAACAATCAATCAGGAAAGCTGGGGGGAGGGGCTGTCTGCTTTGCCGTCTTATTATCCGGGTGGATCTGAGATCCTCTTTCTCTGCCTGCGTTGTATCCCTCATTTTGGCTGCATATAAAAGAGGATCCAGGAAAAATTCAATTGAAATCTCGTCGTCTTCAAAGTTTTTCGTGCGTGCATGGCGCTAGCGATGTAAGTGCGACGGCGCCAGTTCTTACCTTTCACTGATTCCCGAAGATGCAAATTACTTTATTTTTCTTTTGATCGGATTATACATTGGGCGGGTTCTTCTTCTTTAAGCTATGTACCGTGTTTATTATGAACTGGTGTGTAATATTCAAGTCAGTAAGCAAAAATCTAAATATGAGACTAGAGGCAAGGTTAGTCATAATAGTTATATCTAGCTTATACCTAAAGGAGGGACGATTATCAATGAAGACATTGTTATTGTATTTCTAGGTTATTCTTCTGGCCTTTAAGAAAAAATGCATTTCTGAGTATATTATTTAAACCGTGGATAGAATTATTCGTACTTTTTGTAACTATGAATATAGCACATATTCATCGCTTCTGTTATATTTCGAACTAGTATATTATAGTCTTGTCTATTAATTCAATATTCTTGTCTATTCTACTGTTCCTATAGTCTGTCTATCCTAATTCCCGTATCTCAAAAGTCATCCTTCTGTGTTCATTCAGTGCGTGTTGTTTGAGATTTATATCTCTCAATTTTAGTGAACTACAGATCGAAGTACATTATAGTCATAGTTGAGTGGCAGATGTTAAGCTTTTATTATTGACTGTTAAAGAGCATGTCTTTGGTGCGATGGGGATATAATCGTTGCCAAACACACCTAACTCTTCTTCTTCTGTTTTTTTTTGTTTAATTTATAGTTCGCCCGTTAACGGTCCATCAGGGTTTTATGGAGTATCTAGGTTTATAGTTTAGCGACAATAATGTAAAATTAGGTTCATTAATCATGTCTTGTGATTAAAGTTATAAATAATTCATTAATATTTATCACTTCTTCGAAATAGGAAAATAGAGCGGTTTCAACGTCTCTTGGGAAAATATATGAAACCGAAATGTGTCGAACCGGTTGGTTATATAATGGAGTATATTTCATTGACTGGAGTAGACTTTATAATAATTGTAATGGATCCTTTAGCGAAGCCTGCTCCGGCGTCAGTGCAAACAATCTATTAGAAAAGATATCTCCACGATTGTTTAGCGGAGACGAATGATCCGAATCAAATGCGCTGATCAGTCAAGATGACTCAGAAACACGAAATATAGACCGGATCATATTTCTTTCCTTGTCGTCGAGCTAGTACACAACGGTAATCGTTTTAGACACATCGATGTATCGAAAAGAGACGCACACCGATCGTTATCTCCACTCGGCGAGATGAGATGTGTTCTGGAGAAACAGAAAAGGAAGCTGAATTGAAACACCTAAAGCAGAGATCAGGAAGGCCTAATCCACCGGCCTGTTCATCGTCGGCTTGCCCTAATTGTCATGCACGGGGTTATCAGAACGTTGATAAAAACGTTGCAAAATCGATTTTTAATCCAACGCTAAAAATGAGAAACATCTATCTACACATCATGTATATTAGAAAGTCCTGAGGACTCAAAGGAACGGTTGTACCTACGTCGTCAAATGCAAAGACTGTGATTTCTATTATGTGGGGGGAGGACGGTTAGACATTTGGCAACCAGAGTGAAAGAGTACATTAATCTATCCGAGTGCGGGGGAACTTGGATGGAGTACGAACAGTAACAAACGAAAATAATCTCTTAAGTAGGAGAATAAAACAATGAACATGGAGAACTCGCATCAGTTCGTCTTCGTTGACTTGGGTACAGAGTTACTTCCTTCTCTCTCTCTCTATCTAGCTCTCTCTCTCTCTCTACTGGGTGTGTAGCTACTCTTCTGCTATTATTGTTGGATGAAGCTGCCTTCTTAAATGATTTATCACTTATTATATATTTATGGTCATTTCGTCGAATGATTTATGTAAAATATCGATGAAAAATATTCGCTGTATAATGGATTTTTCTATTTTTCTCTATTTAATTTGTATTATACCGCTCAAATTCTTTTTAATTATTACTAAATTTGCATGTTTAAACGAAAGTTTATCTAATAAAATGGTGCATGTTTGGCAAAATATCTTTACATAATCTTCAATAGTTGAAATTGCTATCAACCGCAATTGGTTGCCATTATTTTAAGCCTTTACGTGACACTATTTTTGTCACGCTTGTATATACTATTCTAACTGCCTCTTCAGCCAACCAGCCGAGCAAGCAGAAGCGCTACAGTGTCGAGGAGGCGCTCAACTTCCTCTCTGCCGGCTTCCTCAAAGGGGGCGGGGGCTTCCTCAAGGGGGCTTCAGCCTCCGAGATGATCAAGGGGAACGGCTCGTCCAATCGGGAGATCCGAGTGGGCGTCACGCATGTGAGTTCTGCCTGCCTGTGTATTAAATACTTATATGGGACTGGTTTTTATCATGTTTCTGTAATTAGTGTATATATATATATTTAATGCAATAACAATAATAATGCCAAATTGAGATAGGGTTAATAATTTCTTGTTTTTATTATTTTGTCTTACTGAAAGTTTATTTTAACAATTCCGCGTGAAAATACGTTTTATTTTTTAGTAATGCCTCGGGTAGCATTATTCGAAGCTGTCGTGCAGCAACTAAATAAAATATTTTTCATCACTGTTAGAACACATTCTTTCTTTTTATGCGCTTCGACTTTGTCTAATTGTAAACAACTATTTACAAGTAAACATGTTATATTGAGGGTTGAAAAGAAATGTCTTTAACACAAGAAATATAGTAAATGGAAACCATAATCTAGTCATGACAATGATAAGTTATTATTGTTCTTATTAAAACGGACTGTGAGTCTTTTTCCATTGTGTTGTGGAGGCAGAATATTGAACAAACATTAAACACGTGTATTTAAATAAATGTAAACCGAAACATTATAACAGCTATATTATATTAAAGAACTGGTATCTGCGCTGCTTCAAATTCCTTTTATATTTCTCTAATTATTTTGGTATACTTTTTATGTATATTTTATAGGAACTACTGAATATTATTAATACATATGCCATATATCATACCCGTGGCATGAAGTGTTTCAGTATATTACTTGACGTATAATAGCATTAATGTTTGTATAGTAGAGATGGAAATCCAACTATATATTCTATACTAATACACTAGCTGTCGGTTGTGGTGGAAATATTTACTGTCAAACCTGCCAGAATCTACACCTCACATCCAATATTTCATTTGATCCATCACCTTTTTTTTCTTCCCAGCCCATCCTAGCTCCGCTATCTGTGGCATCCTATCTCATCTGGGCATACCTAATGACAGGCGATTGTACGCTTATAATATGTATAACTCTGATGAACCACTTGCCCTATAATTTAAATTTGAATCTAGCTCCTCCCTCTGCCACGCTCCCACCTAATCTCTCTCCTTTCTTTCCTCCAAATTAAACTGAATAAAACCACCGAGAGTCACTGGATAAGTGAGAGTAGGAAGAAGGATGAAGCGTAGAATCCAAGCATGAAGAGTGATTTGCGTGCAGTCCAGCGGTTATAGTTGAGTTCCTGTCTCTTCGTCTGTGAGCTTGTCCCCAAATCGAAGATGAATTATCTCTCTTTCCTGGAGGCAAGTTCTCGGAGTGTGTCCAGTTCCTATACCTTGTATACCCCGGCAAGCAATAACAACTATCGATTCTCACAAGTCTCGTGTTTCTGTTTATTCGATGCGGATATTCTGGATTTTTTTTTTACAAAAATAGCTTTTTCTTAAAAAATGCTTAAAACTTGACAAGTATTGAGAAAAACATACCTTGTGACTAATTTTAAATTACGCAGAAATTTCAAAGGTTTCGTGTCAAATAATTTTTTTAAATTTGAATTTTGTGCTTTAATTTTAATGTTTTAATTTTTATTAAATCTTTGAATTTGCCACTTATTTTGAAATTTCATTTTTGCGCTGTGTTTAAATGACGTTCGCAAACTTCAAATTGAATGATATGCCACACGTGTTTGGCCGGAAGTAACTACACGCCTACGCAATTCTACGCCATGAGCTAAATTTAGCACTTGTAGTGGTAGTTTGGACGGCTTAGAGGTGTTCTTTGCCTACTACTTGGACCAAACTATATTTTTAATTTAACCCACGGTATTAGTTTTGTAAACGATTTATGGGCGTATCATGTATACAACTGTTTTTTACCATTACCTAATATTTTCTATATTATAGTAAATAATTTTTGAAATATAGAATTCGTCATTTAGGGTGATATATATACACTATGCTCGTACAATTCAGCAGCTACAATCTACCCTTTCTAGTTTGATTTAGAAGATAGAGTTGTGTTGTGACATTTGGGCATTGATTGGATGTGCTTTGCTCCCTGCACCATCCCGCTGCTGACATCTAAAAGGATTTTAGTGTATTGTGTTCATGTGAAACTCTTGTAAATTGCTGCATTGGCCCCATTACTGTACTGTCAATTTGTTCTTAAATATAATATTCTTCGTGAATGCGTGAAATACTTTCGTTTTTACTTTGGGATATAAATATAGTAGATATAAGATATAGTTCAAGCTTAATCGTTCTATAATACAATTATTTGACAGCTTGATAAAAACTATTTTGCCATATTTGTATCAAGAAGAGTAAGCAATTTTCGCCGAAGCGCTTATATCCATAAACTTTGTACGTACTATGCATTTCTGTATTATTGGATATATTGTTTGGCGCATGTGTACTAATGTCTCTATTTAAGCAATAATATGCTTGAGCGACGTAAGCTTTTTTAAACTAGAAACGATTATTACTTAATAAAATATCTCTACATACAACACTGACTGTTTTTAGCTGTCCACATAAATGGCCTATTCTACAGCTTATAATAAGTGTCTGTCGCTGAAGATTGTATTTAGAAGTTACTATGTGTATAATATCTATTGGAATGTTGTGTAATATTAATAATAACTAAAGTTCTATTATCCACGGGACTGCACTGCAGAGATTAATGACTTATATAGATAGAATGCTCAATTCACTACAATCTAAATCAAACAGACGTTCATAGAGCAGACGTGGAGTAGCGGAAATGATATTATCTCAGGTTGCAATCTTGCTCGCTGATGACTTGTTTCATGCTCGGTGCATTTCAACTACAGCTTTAAACTTAATCAATAAATGGGAATGTAATACATACACATATAATAGTCTATAATATAGGTGTCTCGTACACTACAACATCGTCTTACAATAGTTACAGGAATCTAAATAATACAGCATACGCAGTTTTATTTTTTTCATAAAAATAATGATATATTTTCATCCTTAACTTCCGAGCTGCACTATTTTGTATCTTGGATTTGGACTACATAAGGCGCTTATCGTTAATATGTATCTATATAGGTGAATTGCGGCTGTAACAGGTACATAAGCCTAAAAATGTCAATGTTTTGAAGTTAATTTACGAGTATGTAAATATGTAATGATTTCTTCTTATTATAATGATGATATAGCGCAGATGTAGCCTAAACTTAGCGAGGATATTTCTAACAAACTTCTTCATTTTGTATAAGTTGTAGTAACGTTGTATCTTATTTAAAGTCTATACTACATCCATCTTTGTTAACTTCTTCTTATTAGTAACTAGCTTTTAATTTCCTCTGCAGTATAATACTATAGAATTTTAAGGTACTTTATACGTCAAATTTGTCATTATTAATGTAAATGTAAATTTTGTAAGCTTATTATCGGAACAGGCATCAATTAATGTGTCCCCTGTTTAGGCTTACGTGGAGCTGGCCAAGTGCATGGGGGGCAAGTGGGCCGAGCGGAACCTCCCGGTCTTCCTTCGACACGTTCTCTCCCTCGTTGGAGGGAACAGTCGAGCCACAGCCACGCATGTCGACGCCGTCTACTCGCGCAAGTGCGTCCAATTCGTCCTGCGCAGTGTCTTCCGCTGGGTCCTCTCGGAGAAGGCGGCCACCGGGGCGGCCCGAGAGATGTGCGTGGTGATTGGAAGCTGCGTGGAGGGCGTTGTGGGCGCCGGTGCGGGCACTGGGGGCGAGGAGGGCGCCTGGGATCAGTTCCAGATCCTTGTCTGCGCGCTGCACGAGCTCGGCCATCTTCTGCATCAGTTGGACACGGCGGCAGGTGGGACATGAGAGTGTATTGTTCTCCTTTTAGCTAGGCGCATGCTATTGACTAATTCGTGTGATTATAGTCACAGAGTAGTAATAATACCAAGAGAGGTCACTTGGCGCATTTGAATGTATTCATCTATCAACATTTACAAACAAGGTAATTCGACCATGTAGATTTTGAATTTAATTCAAAAAATGGCCTCCCTGATTTAAGGTAACATACTACTTTATTCCCATGAAAAGTGTTGAGTAGTTATATTATTAATAAAAATCCATTTTCAATAAAATTTATATATGTAACTCAAATCAAAACGAAAGTAGTTAAAATAATTATATTTAACAACACATGCTATAAAGTAGTAGTAATAACGTCATATAAAACCATGAACGTTTGGTCCACACTATAATGACCAAAGAATATAGGATTGTAAAGAAGGCTC
>JAYRBW010141911.1:0-37052 GCA_036023295.1 Invenusta paracnida | reverse complement strand
CCACGTATACCTAGTTTTGAGTGGCAATTCTTAGAGATTTACCAGGTAAACCATACTGGACCTCCTCGGCCGCCATACCATCCTATACTTTTTTACAACTATACTCGTACCTTGCTTCCCATTATGGTACTTCACGCTTTTTTGTTTATAAATATGCAACTATTATTATTATTATAAACAATATTAAAAAATATCAATAAATTCAAGAAGATACAAAAGTACACATATATATAAATAAATATTAATTTTAAAGTTTCATTTACAGATATAAAACATTTAGAAATAAAAAATAAGTTAACTATTTAAAAAGTTTGCTTTATAGTACATTAATTATAATATAATTTTAAGAAAATTAATCCCTATAGAATAATAGGAACGTGTCAAACGTAAATTTAAAAATATTGATGATGTATATAATAGAACTGTTACTACCTGAATATTTAAAAATATATATTTAATTTATTTGACACTAATATATTATAATACGATTAATACAGTTAAGAAAACTATAGCTAAATAGCAACCAATTAAAACATTAAACTAATAAATTGGCCCTAAATACTTAATTATAATCACATTTTGCCCTTCTATATTGTCTATGACTGAAGCTAGTTTAAGGTAAGTAATAACAGTTTGTAGATTATATATTAATTATCCTCAGTTATATCAATTTTAACTAAAGCAACCAGAGTCAAGTATATTTTAAATGAAATAATAATAATCCAAATCAAACTATACTCTAGATAATAAGAATTTAAAACCATTTCAAATACAAAATTGTCATACAAAAGTGTATTATAAACAATCTATAAAAAAAATACGCGTAATAATATTTTTACACCTACTAAACTAGCATATTAAAAAGTTATTACTACCAAAGCTGTATTATATCGACATTGGTAAGCAACACTCGAGAGATGAAAGTAAATAGTTTTTTATACTAATCGAACAATCGTCCAAAAGGACACTCGCGCCTTAACTTTACGACATTAAAAATAATCGCTTTTGCCGACATAAACCCTTCAAATCTCGGCGGAATCCACACTATGTACCACTTTATTGGACGCCTCTTGGGGATTTATCGGCGCCCTCGTAAACAATAATCACATTGGGAGATTTTCTGTCCCGATTAGAGACCCGATATATGATATACCCAGAGTTAGTCTCTTATAAGAGAGGATCGTGGCTGAAAGCTGTCTCATCAGAAATTTTGACACGCAACACAATATTGAACCTGTGATAAATTTATATCGATTTTTGATCACACTTGGGGCGTTAGTGCCAGTTAGCGCGAATGACTGCGCGTTATATGAATATATTTAACAAGATTACAATAAATGTCATATTCAGTTATTATTGTTAAAAAGACGTCCTATACTACAAAGGAAAAACAAATTAATGTTACTGCGTGTTTTAGAGGTATGGGGGGGGTGGGGTATTTTTGTATTTCATTAATCCCGAAAATCATATTATTAAAAATAAATCATGTTGATAATATATAATATACGCTTTGATTTAACAACTTATTATAATAAATTACAAACTAATGAAGTTATAATACACAGACATTTTAATCGCGTTAATTTTGTCATGTCTATATGTAATTTTTGAAAGAGATTAGATTAAGAAATAATTTGCTTTTGTTTATCAAAACTATTCCACCTACAAGACTATCCTTTTGTTGAAAGGAGGGTTATAAACAACAGTGAAATTGTAACAAGTGCATAACTAAATCTATTCATGAAGTAGGAAAAATAATGGTGTAAATAAATATCAATAAACAGTATATTATGTATTATCATAGTATGTTTTTATACTATTTATAAATATTATAACACTCTTTTGTGGTATAAAATGTATAGGATATTAATTTCAATAGTAGTTTGACACCATTATCTACAATTATAGGGGTGGTCAATGTTGGTACTTCGTTCCTTGTAGCTGGAGGGTGCTAGCACCCGTACTATATAGAGCACAAACGAATATTTTGCTATTGTTACTAATTCAATTTAAATAACTGAAGTTCACTTACATGTCATTTATCTTAAATTTAATCAGTTTAAAATGATATTATATGCAATTAACAATTGTCTAAATTTATACTTTCATAAAAAACTAATCAGATATCACAGTTGGTAAACTGGAATTATTATTTTTTGAAAAAATTCAGTAGCCTTATTTTTACAAGATAGATCATATTTAAAAAATAATTGTACACCCTAATTCATTCAAGATCTATAGAAGGAACCGCTGGCTATGCACCTGTGGATAGTTGTTGGCCACCTGTGCCGCGGTGACTGGTGCGCCAGTCTGGCTGCCACCGTTTGACCCAGCACCGCCATGGTAACCAGCACCAATCTGGGAGAGAGCGAGAGCAGGATTCACGTTGACCAGGCCCAAGGGACCAATCATCTGCTGCATCTTGCGGAGTTGACGTTCTTTCTCGGTGTCCGCAAATTTCACTACAATACTCGACGAGGCACCCTGCAATCAATTGATCGATATATTAATATTATGGTTTAGTTACTCTAGTAATATATTTATGTATATGTGAGAAAGCACTTGTTTAGTTATCGAAGAATTAAAAAAACTATACATTTCAAAAATTAATCTAAATTAATTAATAATAATTAACATGATATTCAGAGTTACCAAATGCCTAATAACAATTTGCAAAATCATATATTAGGCTAGAACTATTAATAAGAAAAATAATCAACATAACCTCATAATAAAACAGACAATAGATTTATCTTGAAAAACGCTATATTTATACACGAGTCAAAATTTACAATGATATGAGTTGAGAAACAAATACAGCAAATACGACGTGTCTGTAAATATACAATAAGACATTGGCCTAACTTTTATTAAGCATTCGAATATGGCAACGGACTATAAAACAAGGAACGTGTACTGGTATATTTTCAATGAAGTATAAATCTTATTATGCTAAAAAACTTAATGGCAATATTTAAATTAAATTAAAACTGAAATAACAAATAATCTTAATAACTAATGCATTATTAGTATTTATTAACAACTTAACAAATCTGTAATGAACAATAACAAAATGTTAATTTATTTAGTAAAACAATATAAATGTAATTGTTTTTAAAGATTTAATATGCGGAACACCGGAAAGGGTAACGGTAATATATGACCATATTTAGAATACAAAAAAATCCATTGTAGCTCATTTTCCAAGATGTTTATATTGAAATAGACTTGTTAAAATATATATTTGCTATAATGTAATCTTCATACAAATATATAAAAACAATGAAAAGTGAAATTTTCATAAATTTATAAATTCTAATTAACATAAAAAAATGATATTTTTATATTTAAATTTTATAACGACAACAAAAACGAAAGTAAAATAAATAACAAAGATGTAATAATCCACCAAGAAAACCATTATTTTAAAAAGAAATTATTTTTTTAATTCAAAACGCAGCAAGCTTTTTGTTTTTTGTTTGAAGAATTAAAAAAATTTTAAAGGGTACAGAATTTCTATCTTTAAGTTTAAGTAAAACAAACCTAATCAAAAGCCGTAAGTAAATTGAACAAGTTAGAGACAATTTTTTTCATCGAGCACAGCAATTAAAAGAAACTTAAAATATACACGGAAATTTTTTATATAGATCGCATTTTCAGCATCCAATATGTTTACATTTAGGTCTCCGAAATGGACGTTCTTAAAAGTTTGTATGTATAATAGATGGATGAATAGGTGACTCGCCATGTAGCTTAGTTATTTGAGGTTCATAATAGATATATTTTCTTCTCCCTTTTCAGAGGCGAGAGTTATAAGCGGAGCTTTGGTGAAGAAAGCATTGGGAAAGAAAGATGGCCGACTGAGTTGACAACATTTATTATCCTTGCCAGTTGCTCGTCTCACTAGAAAACTATCCCAGAAATATTACATAAGGCCACGAGGGTCACTCTTCACACAATATACAAAATGATATATAAAGTTTTACACTATGAGGGAGAACTATATATGATACTACGTCTACCTAGACCCAAGGAGAACAGACTGAAGGTGGCGAGAACAGAAAATGAGAGAACTCGACCGTTGCTGAAACTCCGGAGCGAGACACGGAGAATGGTATTATTGTGATTTGGAGGAAATGAATTCATTCAGCCGCTTGGTTGACTGTCTGTTAAGAGGAGATCCACCCCAGTTCCTGAACACAACGACGGAGCTGTATATAAAAATATGGATATGACCGGGGATATATTACTTTCAGTCAATCCGCAGGGCTACAAATCTTCCTTCACTTTATTATAATATAGTAGTGGCGCAAAACCACCCCACCGAACTTGCAAGTCGCGTTCTCAATATACCTTTTCCTGCCATGTGCAGAAGTCTGCCCGACTACAGTTAGTATAAGACTCAGCCTTGTTTATATACGAAGCATGCGCTGCTCGTGCTATATTTATTTCTTCGGCAATTTTTCTAAATTTCACTCGACTCACAGCAGCAGGGAGGGTGTAGTGGGTAAGATCAATCGATATCGATTGAGGCGCTGCTCAGTGTTAAGGAAAATGTGGGAAATAAGGGTGTATGTGTGTGTTTTGTATGTATAGGTCGGTGACGACCTATTCTCACGAATTAGATTTTTAACTTGAAGGAGATTAGAAAGAAGCAATAAGCAAACTGGAAAATGTAGACTACCTATATCATATGAGAACAGAGATGAGGTCATTATTTTTAATTTGGACACTCGGGGTTCACATTAACTTTAATTTGAAAAATTATATATGTATGACTATTCAAATGAATACTTTCTTAGCCCAGCGTATGTCGAATTTAGAAAATTGTGTATCACTGTTCTTGAAGAGTATTTTGATATATCCTTCCGTCATAAACAAGATTTAATATTATAAATTAAAAAAATATGTTAGATAAATTAATATTGGTAAAAAATTCTCGCAAGATAAACTTACCAAGCTCTATTGACACCAATTATACAAACATTAAATTGTAGATTAATATACTAAAATACCATGCACAAAGGGAATTGCATCTAGTAAATAATAATCATCAAATTTGAGTAATTAAAATAATATAAAAATATTAATTATTTCTAATATATTTATATATATAAGTATTTAGTAGCCGATAGTCGATGGTAATGTTTACACCTCGACTAAGTTTTATATTATGTTCAGTTGGTTTCCAATATAACAAAATCGATAAAATGTAGTTATAAATAGCAAAACAATCAGTTGAAAAAAACTTGTTTGCGTAATACAAAGAATTGAGCTAATCAGATAATTACATTATACTAACTGCTTAACTAACTATTTAGTATTAGTATTATTATAGATTTAATAGGTTTACTTGTCGAGATTTCTACCACATTAAACATAAATGGAATAAATGATATAAATTATGCTATATTTTAGTTATAAAATAAAATTTAAATTCGAAACATTCAATATCCAAATATTTATTTGTTCGAATATTCAATAAATATTAATTCGAATAAATATCGGTTAAAATTAATACAAAAATACAATACAAATGCTATATTTGACTTACTATTCATAATTCCCCTAAACTAATTCTTGATACATCAGAAAACCAGTAGCTTTGTTGAATCATAAAGAGTAATGCTACTATCACATTTAGACAGTATTGCGCGATTTGTTCGACGCTATAATAGATGTATGTACATTAACACGAAAGAATTTATACCTGCATCGTTTGACTCCCATGGAGACCTGCGATGGCTGCCATTGCCTCTGAGTGAGTCGAATATTTGACAAAAGCACAGCCTGAATGGAACAAGGACAACAAAGACGGATGCATTACTACGCGGAAGAAGGGCTAGACTGCCTTATACATTGTTTAGGAGGTCAGAGATAAACAGAAAAAGGTAATTCTCATTTATGTGATGCACAAAATTGTTAGAGAATTCGAATAAAAGCGAAATAATTGTATGCATGAAAGTTAATTGTACACGATCAGTGCACGTCTACTATAATAATAAAAAGAAGAAATAGTCGATAATAATATCATCATCAAAGATGCTTGATAAATACAAGAAGGGAAAAAGGGTAATTGCAGAGTGAGTATGTTTTGTTATTAGAAGACGAATAATTGTAAGTACTATTAGTACAAATATTATAATTGTGTTCACCAACTAAGATTTCCACTTTAAATCTCAATAAAAATACAAATAAACTTACTACTAAACCATTTAAAAATATAAATTGCACAAAAATTATTCACAATATTATTAAATTACTACATTAAATGAATAATATCGTAACAGCAGTATGAAAAAACAATAATAAATTAACCCAGAAATCATAAAATAATGTTATAAGTTCAAAAGTATAAAAATACAATAAAATGAATAATGGCAAAAATTTCTAGTGACAGTCATAATAAAAAAAGTTACCCCTGCCATTATGAGGGGTTTAAGCAAGAATTAACTACTTGATATTAATAGTCTTTATTTGTGACAATGACAACTTCTGAGTTTTGAATAAATAAAACGTCATCACAAGTTTTTATTTATAAAATGATGGAAATAAGATACGAAAATTAAAATTAAAAAGTGAGTGTCACAATGAGTAAAATATTACCAAAATTAAACAATGTTTAACTCTCACATTAGAATAGTATTTTTTGTATTATGGGAAATGTCTACAATATTTATAATATAGATTATTAACAAGTTATATAATTATGAATATGACTAAAATCTAGAAAAATTATAAAGTAATCATTGTTTGTTTATTAATAAAGATACTAAGTAATTAAATTAGAAACTATAGTAATGCTCAATGATATAAACTAAAAAGAATTTTGTTCGGAAAAATTAAGAGGATTTTCTATTATATGTAGACACAAAAATATAATATATTCAATGCTCACTATATATAGTATTGCGTTACCGAATAGGTTCCATAAAAAATATAGTTATAGTGTTTGATGAGAAAGTTATTGATTAAATGATAAAACGGCTCTGTGATATTTGACAGAATTAATTGATATTAATCATTTAATCAAAGCTAGATAAAGACTATTCTTTCAAAAATATCCAGCGCTGTATTTATTTATATTAAATGAAACACAATACACTTTGAAATCTAGCATTTGAACTTATTATATACAATAAATTTATAAAATTTTATCGAGATAGCTTTACTATATTTATGAATGATAAAAAGACTACTTACAATAGACTAGTACCTCAATATATATAGATCAATTTTAAATTTATATGCTGTACACTAAAATATATTCATAGTTTTACGTACTATATAATAAGCATAATATTACAGAACATTTTCTGCATATCTTAAAGGTATTTTATGTCATATATTTTGAAAAATTCTCCTTTATTTATACCTTAACACATTTGAGTATTTTAGAAAAAATTAAACAAATCTTCATTATATATTTTTTCATATACTGTGCAATGTAAATTTCACGTAACATTACATATTCGGATGAGACATTTCGTTTTACGGATCATATTTCAATGTTTGGAAAGATATACAGCGTAGTTACATTTCAAATAATAAAGTTATAATAATGTATTTAGATAATTTGAGCAATGAATCAATAAAATCCGTAAATTAAAAAACATAATGTTAGTAATTATACTACATATGTAGTTTGGAGAAGCAGCATACTTTTGCACTACATATAATTAACACGTTCAGTAAAATATATAAAATGTAATCTACCTTTACTGTTTCCATTTTGATCTCTGAGGATTGTACACTCCTCGATAGTACCGTACGATTCAAATAATCTCCGGATGTCGTCTTCAGACTGTTGTTTACTCAGCATGCCAACAAAGAGTTTTCGGTCCTCTGTAAAATGAAGATCAAATTTAGACAAACAATAAAGTTCTGGTAAGTAGACACGCTTACTCACGAGGAAAACGTCTAAAGTGTATAAAGTGTAAATTAGTACATCAAAACATATTTTAACAAGAAATTAGTATGACATTTTATGAAATGCATAATTTTACAATATATATAATAAAATGTCATATTTTAATCATATAATTTAATAACAGCTAGTGTTTAACTGACAGGAATATATATATATCATCATCTGAAAAAATGATTTTTACTGTATGGGAGGCACTACAGCGGTGTGAAATGTTACCACATATGGCATGATTAATGTACGCTTAATCAATACTCATATTACATGATTAATGTACACTTAATCAATACCCATATTACATGATCAATGTACGCTTGATCAATACCCATATTACATGATTAATGTACACTTGATTAATACCCATATTACATGATCAATGTACGCTTGATCAATACCCATATTACATGATCAATGTACGATTGATCAATACTCATATTACATGATCAATGTACGCTTGATCAATACCCATATTACATGATCAATGTACGCTTAATCAATATCACATATTTCATGATTAATGTACGCTTAATCAATACCACATATTTCATGAAAAAAATGTACGCTTAATCAATTTCACATATTTCATGATCAATGTACGCTTAATCAATACCACATATTTCGTGATCAATGTTATACGCTTTAAACTATAAAAAATAGCTATTATCATTGAAGTGATAAAAATGATTAAAAAACAAATATGCCAAATATTTAATGTCTATAATAACTGTGGAATATATTAATAAAACTATTCTTAAAATTAATTAAACAATATTTATGAACAAATGTTGATCGATATTAATTGCACTAAAGGGTGTTACAGCATTTTAAATATTACTTACATTATCAAATAAAATATTTGAAAATCTTTATTGTAACACATATATATGTGAAATAATTAAAGATTTTACGATTCCATACACGATATTTATTTTAAGTCAAAAAAATAAAATAAAAGAATTACTAAAGCCATCCAAAGTTCAATTATTTCTTCTATATTGTATAGTTGAAAAACTTTTATAAAACCAAATAATGTATAATACCAATGTACGATGATTTATATATGTATAACAAATGAACAATAAATATAAACCATTTACATAATTTAAAGTATAAAAATTACATATTATTAAAAAAACTTCTGTATATTAAGCAGGTTAGCTTTTTATTTATTTGAATTAAAAATATATATCTATATATTAAATAGATTTTTCCAAAAAATTTGCAAACAAATCAATGGACCTCAAGTTGCATCTATTTAGCGAACACAGTTATTCCATTCTAAATAATTCAATTATTACTAAATAGATTGAGATTAAATCTTTCTTTCTCTTCTTCATGTTATCAGAAAGATTCACTTTCTTCTCGTCGCATATTCTCAGAGGCTCGCTTCAAATAAAAGCCGTAATTAACGCGAATTTTGAAAGAAACAAAAAAGGCAATAGAAGGTCGAAATTCTGTTTGTTAATTAAGAGCAATAATACAATGGCCTGGGCTTATATAGATCTCCTCTATAAACTGTATATTTGTCTGTCATTTGAGTAGCTTTGAAAAATGTCGGTGTACAAGGTACATAGAAAAAAATAATCAAGTGATCTGTAGCTCTGTATTAATTTCGAAATCCATTAATTCATTTATGAATACTAATACGCATGTATTAGATGATAAAATGTTGCATGATGTTAATATAAAACTGTTTTCATCAATTGAAAAATAAATATATTACTTACAACTTAATGTTAAAAATGGAAATATGTATAATGGAATTAGTTGATACCTAATTAAATTGTTCCATTTATTTCTTCAAAGGATGAATGTTGCAAAAACATTCTTATGTTTTATATTTAAATAATTACTAAAACATCTTAGAAAATGTGTTTCGTTTAATAGTCACTTGATACATTATTAAATGCTAAATTTATTATAGGTATTATTAAATTCATTAACAGATATAACCAAAAAATTTCAAGAAATCAAATTGCAAAGATTGAATAATGTGATATTTTATGCCTTAAAAAACGACTAAGTATATAAATTGTATTTTTAATATAAAAAAAAATATATATATTTTAAATTGTAAATAGTAAATTTGTTAAAAATAAATGGTCTAAAAGTGACTTTTTTATTAGATTTATAAATATAACAAACTTAATTTGACATAATAATCAATTAAAAACTATCTAAAAAGTGAATCAAATCACCTAACCAAAGCCAGTGAATAAACCTTTGAGCAGTTTCACTTAGCAGTAAGTCGATGACGACAAAAAGATAAGCTATAGCAATACTTTAAAATCGAGTATCTAATTACCTGAGTTCCCACAGGCAACAGATGCCATTAAATCCAGATATAATGGTACTTTTGTATTATAGTAACATGTAAACGTTGAACCGTTTTTAGTTGCATTGTAGAATTGTGATATAGTTATTTAAGTTTATTCAAAGACAATACTGTTATCCTTGAATGTGTATGAGTATTCGCATGCATGGGTATGCGACACTACGTCCAAACGATAAAAGCGGTGCAGTGTTAAATTTCCTATCTAGGAAATCAGGCGTTACAACGTCAAAACGACCCTACGTCGAATCGACAGAACGTCAAAACAACCCTATTCAAAACAACCCTACGTCGAAAACGATATTTATTTTAAAATTCATTGAGAAAATAATTACAATAGTATTTTATTCCATAATAATTCAACACGGAAATCTAATTACTTACATAATAAAAATATGGTTTTCGAAGTGGTGTCGTTTCGACATTGTGCGTGTTACCCCGTATGCGTATTCCGACATGCGAGTGCATATTATTACGATTGAATAAGTTCTTGTAGCTATAACGATATGCACGAAGTGTAACGTGAAGATGTAGGTACTATAGTTCGAAATATTCTGTTTTATACTATGCTTGATGTAAGATAACATGTGAGAGGAAGTTTGAATTCAAAAAAATTACTATGATGTGGTTTTTTGAAATGTTTTAGTAAAAATAATAATGAGTTAATCTCTGAAGTAAATTTCTTTAAAAAAATTAACGAATATGAGGTGTCCGAAGGGAAAGGAATCAGAGGCGAAATGCATGAATAATTGACAATAATTTATAAAATATTGATAGATGCGAATAATTTTTTGTAATTCAAAAAATTAATAAATATAATAATTTTAATGTGTTCCTAAATTTTTTATTATTCTATTATTTGAATGAGACCCGAGACATACAAGTCATAAAACAAGCTTTGGTTAATGATAACTAGGTCACTTATTATTATTATGATTATTATAGATGTAATTATTTAAAAATACACGAACATTCAAAACAAAGAAATCATGTTTAAATTTATACAAATATTTACTTAACATATTACAATCATAACAAACCCTTAATTACTAAAGTTGAAAAATTATAAATCCGTGTCAATATAAAATATTAATAAATTGTATCCAATACAAAAATCCACCATTACAACGGGGCGACAAGATTTCTGTAATGAATAAACGAATGAACAGCAGCGTATTATGTAACAAAAACGACTATTTAGCGCGTCCAAAAATGATCGAATCAATGTGAATAAAGCATCTGCTATTGACACAGTCATCTTAATAGAACAAGAAAACAGAGAAATGCCCTCTGTCATCGCATTTGGACTCTGTTTTGTGTCTATGTCTAAGCTTGCATGAGTCACACGAGTTCATTATGTATCGTCCCAAAATCTTTCTCCAAAAAAGTGAAGAAATGAACAAACCCTTTCAGGATTAAAATATGCTGGGAACTCGAATTAGCTGGAAGAGTAATATATTATAGTGTATCAATTGAATGAAATGAGAGGAAAATGACTTTTGAGATAATACTAGTATATAAGAAACATAAGAAATTGAAGGTTTCATATAATAAACCTAAATTCACGAACGTAATTATTAATTAAACCGATTTGGAGACAAATAGGGATGTCTAAAAGAATTGGTTTATATATATGTACATATACACAATCAACTATATATTGAATTTCAAAATAGAAGTGATCGACGAGTGGATTCAACACCAAAACATTTTAGTTTCACTTCATAAGAAAGGAGTAGCGAATTATTCAGAATGAAATAGTTATATAGTATGCTAGGTATTATCAACTAAAATTCACAACAAAAATAAGTAGGTATGACCTATGACAGGGTTCTGTCTAAGTTTGGGAAGTCATTGAATACTTAATCCGGAATCACCAGTGTATCGAAAACCTGCATATGTGCCAAGCAAACGGAAGACTACACCCAAGGGATGTTGCTAGTCGATTTATCACTATTCCCGTTCATTAATTGAGACTTGTGTTTCACTGCAACCAAGCTAATGACTTGTGAATGTAGAATTTATCTCTGCAGAATGTTCTTATTGTTAAACCATTTTTGACACAGTAAATATGCAATACATTTATTTTAATAATACTTTAATTAAGACGATTCCCTGTTATTTTACAACGTCCGACATATTATAAATATACTGTCTCACACAGAGCTACTTAACAGAGCTCCTTTAAAATAAATAGATACTAAAATACCTGGAATTGTACATATATTTAGTATTTATGTATATATATATATATATTAACTAAACAAACCTGCTGACATGATTAATCAAATTTGAGTTGGAAGATGGAGTGAGAGTAGATTAGGGGGGAGGGGGGTAAAGGTAGCAAGCTCAGAGAAGACGAACCAGCTTTTCATATGTAATTTCCCAATTGAGAGACAAATAAAATGGTTCGAGGTATACAGTTGAGAGAGGATGGTGAATACGACTGAAACCGGCTGTCTACAACATCTCAAATCAAGAATTGAGCTTGTCAGACTAATTTATACAAATCTCTAGCCGATTGAGCCTGGAAAGGCAACTGATCCCAATTGTAATCTGCAATCGATGCATAGGCACAGCAGTGAATGAGCAACCAACATAGCCCACCATTCTCCTTTTATACATTCGATGGGCAAAGAAAGGCGGGGACAATTTCAACCCACAAGTACGCTTCAATTATCTTTTATCACGGTTGTAATGATAACCAGTCCTGTCTAATTTGTAATCACGTAGTGTGTATGTGTATGGAAGAACACAGATACATAGAATTAGGCAAAACAGTAAACTGTTCTACTATAAAAATATAAAGAGATTGAAAATATATACTTTTACCTGCATAATAAAGGTATAGTTCAGATAAATATTCTACTATAATAATGGATCTCATCTTACACCCGAACGTAATTATAAGAAGCTAAAACAGTCTCCTTTCTGAGCAAATATATTCTATGAATTCGTAAGACGGCGAATAGCTCATAAATGCATCCAATCAATTAAATTTCTAGTAAATATTAGAGTTGACATTTGGCCTCGCATTCAAACAAGCAATAAATATTTCATGAAAACCGAATCACCCACTCTTCAAGCTTATAACCCCCTAGAACAACACGATTGTAACATTACACAATACAATAATAATTAGGGTTTTGGAGTAAATGCATTTAAACTGTATATTGCCCGCAGTGTGAATGAAAGAGTAGAACGAATCCTTTGGCTTTGAGTAAATAGGAAACCAGAGACTGAAAAAACTACTTTATAAAAGAACGTACTATGTTTCCCCAGCTGATTTATATGGATGCAATTATAAATGTATTATAGCCTATGTTCCTAATTTGAACAAAGAAAGTCGGTAGGTAAATTACAGTCCTTATAATTCTAGCCGTCAGTATAGGTAATCAGTTACGCTACTATTAGATTTTACGGTAACAGCAGTAATTATAGAGCTCAAAACAGGACAAACGATACACTCGCCGGATTCGTTTGTGCGCTCCATTTAATGGGAAGGTATTCAAGGCTGAACTGTAGTAATAATAACTACAATTCAAAGAATTGCCCACAAAGCTAGAGTTACCTTTCCATTATGAAATTACACACAACACGAGGCAAGGCTAAAGTTTATTCTATATGTATGTACAATTAAATAGTACGCAATGATTTTCTAAACTTGGCTAATTGATGAAGTAAGCGAGAACAAAGGTAGCATTACCGATGGGGCAGAGAGGTATTATTAACTAGATAGTACGAGTTGGATGTACCTAAGTATTTCCTATCTCAGGTATACCTATGTGTATTGTTGGTAATTAGAAGGAAATGGAGGGTTAATGAATACACTAAGAGATAAATATCCAATTTACATTCTGTGCAACAGAGTAAAAGAATAATAATACAAGTCATTAAATATATAGATATGCTACATGTATTAACATAGATTTGATTATACATATATGTATATAAAACGTTTGTTGAAATATTTAAAGTGTCTATATAGATATTAAAGCGTAGCAGTTAATAAAAATGTAATCTTATGGAAGACGGTTTTTCGCTTTATACACGTAAAATATAAATTATTTAAATATGTACACACGTTTTCATCAATTTTAATAATTTCTAGCTGCAATTACTGAATCACACATTCGCCACATATATACGTATATAGTTATTTTCCGGTTTCTTGGTATCATTTACTAAAGGTTTTTATTAATAACTATACTATACTATTCTTTTCTTAACTTTGGAGTTTGTAATATAGTATCGAAAAACTGTTTGATAAACCTACATAGTTTGATTGAAGTAACCATAACGAATAATCAAAATGTGTATGAAGTGTTAATTTCAAAAACCATAAAAGCGCTATTTCGTCAAATTAGTGGACATCATAAGTAGCCAATCTAATTAAATTGAGTATTAGAAAGTTGATAAAACACTATTACAAGGTACTACTACTTTAAACAAATATTAAAAGTTCAATTAGTAAATCATTTAATAATCTACTAAATACTTACCACCGCAAAGACCAGGCGAAACAGATATTGGTTTTTCCTGTAATTTGGAATTTATTGTAGGCCCTCCATTTACAGCAGTGGAATCGTGCATTGGGATTGTTTCAATCATCATTAATGAATCGACTTTTGAGCGTAAAATATGTAGGTATGATCAAAAGATGCTTTTATAGCTCAACTGCGGACGGATTGTTGGTTTTGAGGATATCAGGTTTTCTTAATCACAGAAAAATATTTGTTTTTCTTTAGAACAATTGGGACAATCTTTTAAAGATTGACGGTTAAACTGAGAATATTATAATCAGAACAACAGATTACAAATTAGTAAAATAATACGACGGAATAAACCTTCACCAACACAGAACAAACAACAACGAAAAGCGCGAATGACAAGAAAAGCGTTCAACTTCGTCTTAGCTGTGACTCCTTTCTCTGTTTTGTCTGTGTGTCTTGATTCTCCCAAAGCACGTAACTTTGTGTGGAGTTAGCTGGCTAGATTTAAGCGCTGTCCTATAGGCCAGTGGGAAACACGGCTTCTCACGGGATAGACGACGGAAGCAAACGAAGCGAAGAGGGATTGATAGACTAACCGCTATCCAGGAATACGATAGTTCAGATTCAGGAAAGTAGAACAGACAGGTACAATCAATAATTACATATTATGTGGGCGTCCGCCTTAGCAAGTCCAGGTTGTAATCTAACCCCTCTTTTCATTGGTTCGCAGGCTTGAGTACCACCAAACACTTATATTGCTGTGAGTGCACACAAATCTATATTTTGTGCTCGCATCCTCTCCCCTCTCGGCCCAAACTTTTGTCTCCTCATCTATGTGTGGGTAGCTAGCAGTCAATATGCGTGCAGGCATTGACGAGGCAACCCCTTTGTCCGGCAGTCTGTATACTCCCTGTATAGTGAATAATCTCTCGATGGTTTATTGACTAGCGTGCATCGATGGTCGCCCTAAAAAGTCGCCAGCACATTTTATGAGTAGTTTTATACACCACCATCAGACCACTTCACTCCCATAATATACCACACTGAACACCGATGTATTCGCTTGTAAAATACAAGCACACAGATGGTATTTAGAAAAGAGTAAACAACCTTGAATTGTAAACAATTTCATTTATTCCGATAACCTAGTTTTATCATTGTTTCTTTGATATACAAAATTTATAATATATTACAGTGTAATATATTTTTACAGACTTACAAAATGTCTTTACTGTTGCAAATGTATTCAGAAAAATGGAAGAAAGTGTTCAAGTAAAGTAGAATATTTTATGGAGTAGCCTTTTGGGAAAATATTACTAATATAGGGAAAATGTATTACCTACAATACTGCATTTTTTAAAGGGGCGATTTTATTGATAGTGATTGGACGGTAATATTCAAAATTATTGAAAAAAATGTTAAATGACATTTCCTGTGTTTATTTTAAATTGCACCTACAACAATTTCATTGTAATCATTTGTTAGATCTTAATACGCACAAATATTTACAATATGTAATAGAGGGATTTCCGAAGCTCATATGCAACAATCCGTACTCTGATGTAGTATAATTATATTGAAAAAGAAAAGACTACATATGTTATCGTTAGTTTCTTCTTCCTGATACAAGTTTGGTGCACAAACATACTAATTGATTGTTTATCAACGTCCTGTTTTCAATGCTTGTGAAATTGTGAAAAATATAAAATTATCATCGAGTTTCCTTTAACCAGTAGGTACACGTGGATGTTCTAACGGATACCAATATGAATTTAGACTCCTTATAATTACATTAAAATGTGTAAAACTTGATCAACTATCGAATAATTGTTACAATTATTTATATACTTAGCTATTTAAATGTATTTGACGAATTCTATTTAAATTTTATTTCTGACAATAAAATGCAATTCTAAAATGAATACTAAATATATATATTAGCAATATATTAAATTCAATAATCAAACTGTTTATAATGTGTTTTAGTCTCAATAATATATAAAAAGGAAAATGCGATGAAATATTACTGACAGTAATATAAGATAGTAGCTAAGATATGAAACAATATATATCACAAAAAGCGCTAATATAATATTAAATATTTTAATCGTTAATTTATTATAGCAATGAAACCAAAGATAGCTGCATAGAATTTATAGATCCCCAAATATTCAATACAGTAATTAAAACAAAACAAAAGAAATACATATATTCATATGGCAATAGAAAGGTATGTAACAATTTCTCAGAAAAAAATTGTAAATAATTCTTCTATAATTAGGGAGATTTTGTGGTTTTTCGTGTAGGCTGTCTGAAAGATGTGGGTTCAGTTGGGGGACAAAGAAATATATATCGGTTGACTGATTAATTATTATCGATGTTACTGAAAAATATTATGCCCACATAGAATCAAACTGAACCCTTCAATTGTGGATATTGTGTGTATATACACACTCGTAAAATAATCAAGACGCGAACCACACACAGTGTGGGACAAAGCTATAAATGGAGATTTGGCGAAGAGGTAACGAGAAACACGGGAATTTTTACCGTTCAACTTGAGACATGGATATATATATAAACGGGACAATAATACTGTATGCTTATGTAGTATGTATTATAAGCATATTAAATGGATAATATATTGGTGCCTATATTAGTATGTGCAATTTTCGATCTACTGGTGAAATGAAAAATCATGTTAGCTATATTATGAACGAATGGCTACTGTCTGCACGGTACAGTAATCTTTTAAAAATAAACTTGTAATTTTGTTAACAAAACATGATTTTTGCGCGACAATTCGAAGATTCAAAGAAACAGCTTACTTTTATTAATTTAAAATTTAACTCCACTTCATTTATAAATGTAAAACTTATTTTATAATGCTTCGTATAGAACAATTGCTGTGATATTCCAACAATAATTCTAAAGAAACACCAAATAATTAGCTAAAACTCTATTGCTGTATCTATAATGCAAAAATATTAATATAAGCCAAAAATGGCAAAAGTGTGTTAGCTCAACTCATAAAAGAAATGAAATATCTGTTAAATGTGTTAACTATTTAGTTAATAATATTGGTCTTGAGCTGACTACTTAAAAAAACCGAATATACTAAAAGCATTTTGTCTGGGATATTTATAAATGTATAACTTTATTCAATTTAATGTGTTCTCAATTAATTTTATGTATTCATTAATTTAACTTTTAATATATTAAGACATAAACGTATTATAATGGCAGAAATATACTTACTAATTTTATTAATAATAAAAAACGTAGTAAGCTCAAGTCCAAAATTATTAACTAAAGAACTAACATATTAACGGATATTTCATTTCTTTTATGGGTTGAGCTAACACACTTTTTGCCATTTTGGCTTATATTAACATCACAATTTTTTGCCGAATACACTATTTTTATTTAGTTTTCCCTGCGATTCTAACAATATAAATTTTGTTCTTGCAAAACACATAGGTAGCTGTTTATTTTACGCACAAAATGAGCTATTTATAACGTGTTAGATAGGAAACAGTGGTTGCTATACAAAATCTAGCCTCTAGGTTGCTAAGTAAAAATATTCTTCATCTCATCTCCGGGACAATTCCAATATATGTTCAAAATTTCATAAAAATCGATTAAAGTTTAGGGAGTGTTATTGGGTCTAAACAGTAATTGCTATGCAAAATCTAGGCCCCTAGTAACGGTTACTAGATTTAAAAAAATCCTTTTTCTCATTTCCGGGACATTTTCAATAAATGTTCAAAATAAATTTAAAAATCACTTAAAGTTTAGGGGGTGCTATTGGGTCTGAAGAAGAAGAAGAATTAGAAGAATTAGAATAATAAGAATAATTACGAAATAATTCGTTTTTTGCACATAAATATCTTGGGTTCTATAATAGTTATGAGAATGAAAATTGGCAGGCTGATTAATTTTCGGTGGCGTTACACAATACATAAATGTTAAATCATGTGAAAATATAAATTAGTTTTAAATTGTAGCTGTTTAAAAAATGGCCATTCTTGTGGTATTCTAATTTACCTAACGTATATGGGTTGCTCGCATGAGCTAACAACCTACTATCGTAGATTTAGATTCTGTAATACATATTTTGATATATACAACGAATGGCCAACAACAAGAATGAAAGAAACGTTATAATATATCTATATTATGGCTTCTCTTATAAAACGTGACACATAATATCAAATTTCTTTGAAAACCGTCCCCAGGAGATCAATATTGACACCTTAATATGATCTAAAGAAGCAGTGATAAGCTGAAATTAGTGGAAAAGTAGGTTAGCCAACCGCATCCCGCATGTGTTATCTTAGTAAATGAAGCAACCCACCATAGCCCTCAACTATTTTCCAAAATTAGAATACGACCATTTTTGGCTCTCCCACTTATAATACCTTACCTTGTATATGATTTGACGGTACTATATATATATATTATATAAGGACAGATAAGTGCCTTGAGGTAATTAAAACATTAAATTGGTTTTTGCCAAGAAAATTCTAATCATACCCATCTCCCTCTTATATTAAACAGACGTGTTGGTATCTAACAAAGCAATGTTACAAAATTTCCGTTGGAGACCTTATTTACTATAATTAAGCAGTATTAGGAGGATTTCTTTCAAACATATAATACAAAATAATTAGATACAATGGTGCTTTCGAGGACGACATTATTGATTTCGAATCAATCAAATTCCGAAATCAAGGGGTATGCATAACTAATGTGTGCATTTAATTTTGATTGAAATCAGATGATGAGTTACAATAGACTAGCAACTGGATTGCAGGCTAACACCACGTGCATCACATTTCTAAACGAAACTATATTTTAAAATATGAAATACGTTATTTATTCGAGAAAAATAAGCAGATGGCCCGCATAAATAATAGAGACATTTATAGGTTTTAATGAATTTATTTAAAAATAAGATTTTTTACTAGGTATTTACATTTTTAATCAGGGGTTTATTTTTTAAACATATAAATTGAATATAAACAGTTGAATGAGCGATATATACAGCACTACAGAAATACAACCTACGTTAGTGGATAGTTTAAAGAAGACAAGCTAAATAGTCTATAATATACTTAACTAGTCTATGGCTTTTAAATATCTTAAATGAATTATAATAAAAGTATATACTTATATACATAAAGTATCAGACAATTATTAAATAAAATCAGCTTTTGATCATATTTATTCACAAATTTTGTGAATAAATGCCATAAATGCTAAAAATATAATATAGATTGTTATAATTAGAATGGTATTTTTATTTATAAAAACGTAATTGCGTTAAATTATGATATACATATAAGTATACGCATATATAGGTACTCGTATTTAATACATATGATCTTAAAATGTATAATTATAACCACATGAGTATAAATATGTAATTACATTATATAACACTATAAATATTTCATTATATTTTAAATATACTCTCTGCTAAATGATAACTTCAGTTTATTTATATACGTATAAGCTCACAGTGGAATAAAAAACACTTTATATAAAATGCATTTCTCTAAGAAAGAAAAAATTCATATTATTATAATAAAAAACAAGAATATTACAGAATGCGGTGCAACATTTATTTACATACAAAAAAATCCAGCGTTTCTAATATATAATACTTAAAACATATCGAATGTTCATCTTATATAAGAGTTTTGTTAATTTTAATAATCATAATACATATATATGTATATATATACCAACTTCACAGATTTTTAATGCTTTGTTCATCTATTATATTAAATTTTGCATTACATATCATATAAAAACATAAATGAAAGAAACTAATATTTTATTTTAAATATCACATCAAATCACAAATATATATATTAAAATTATATACATATTAGAAACCTAATCTTGATATTAATTATTTTCCCCCAAAAATTAATCTTGTACAGGTATACTATTCTGCTATTATTATAACATGCAATATTTTCAACATAAACTAGTAAAATATTAGATGAAACATTAAAAGAAATGTTATATTAAATTTATCTGATGTGCGCATACATAGTAGTTAGTTATAATGTCTTTCATCATTTGCTTTTAACTTACTATAATAATACAAAGCAACCTTATAAGGCAGGGAAACATGTAAATTATGTATAGGTATACAAAAGTTATACGACCTAACATACAGTATATTAGAAGGAAAACGATATTACGTAAATTATATTTATTAAACCTATGTTGTACCTGCATGTATACACGCATGAAATTATATAATACCTAAAAGGCTTATAATGTATTTTCAAAGAAAACGTCCTATTAATACGAGCTTGACGCTTAAAAAATAAAGAAAAACAAGAAAAAGAGGCTTCGGAAAAATCAGCAAAGAAAATGGGTAGGTAATGTTACTAAAATGCTGTATATATTTAATAATCATGTATCCTATGCACATGTGAACATATTTAATAATACATAATAATATATAAAGTCAGGGTGTAATGTACACACTATCCAATCTATCGCACTCTGATGCACACCTCCTAATATATATATATATACCCTTTAATTTCTATGGTAACCCAGGGAATAAGGACTTCTCATGTGACTTCGACTGTCGAACCTGTCGGTTTGTTATAAGTTCCTTGGTTTGAAGGAGCTGCACTAGTGGAAGCGAGCGAATGAAAGCCTCTCCCCTTAATTCCACCTTGAATACATCATCGTTATCAAAACACGATAGATGAAATTATGAAAAGGCAAAACATGACAGGCTGAATGACAATAATATGTTGCATGGTATATATTTTATATGTATGAATGTTAGTGTGTATTAAGTTTCATTAAAATATGGCAAAAGACGCTAGCGGGCATCCCCAGCAGCACGGAAAATGAATATATAGTATATATAAAGAAGAATGGGAAGAAAGAGGCAGAAGGAAGCCAGAAAAGCCATAATTACTTTGTATTTCAGTAATGAAGGTGGGAGAGAAGGGTGGCATATAGAAGGAATTATGTTTGCTTCATTGAAAGAACGGAACCGAGTAACGACTGGTGTTCAATTTTCAGAGAGTTTGTCTTTTGCTGAATTAAAGATATGTATGAACATATATTATACATTTGTAGGCATCCGACTGAATAAAATAATACAGTAGAGAATATATATATATGTACCTACCTATATAATCAACATACATTTGCATCTCTATCCACACTAACATACAACCATTATATTGACGAAAAGACAAAACGAACTGTTTCATAGACATTTTCGGAGAGACATTTTCCTGTCATATAAATATATATATATACGTCATATAGTAACCTAGTATGTAGTATATATCCAAGTGAATTATTAAAGAGGATCCCCCCCCATTTCTCCGACCTACACACGCCCCAGATAAACCTTCTGCTTCTGTCATTGCCATTTCGGTTCGCTGATACGCATTCCGAGTTACCCTCGGTTTAGGTTCACAATCGAGTCACTCGTTCACTTCAGTTCGAAGGTTCTAACGAAAATAGGGTTTTGACCCTCTCTTGTATGTGTATCTTCTCGTACTGACTCGACGATCTGTATAGATGAAAGGTGATGAAGGTAGTCTATATGTCTACCGATCCAAATGCAGTAATATTCCACTTGGGGGTGTAATTTTGCTTTGAGTATTCCCTTCTTATGATGAAATAAGCATGCGGCATTTAAACTTGTATATATAGGAAAAAGTAAACTGCTGCGATCTTAATACATGCTCAAGTCGTTTATATTTCGTGATATTGAATTTATACTACTATTGTATATACATATAGAGTTTTCAATATACATAAATATATTATGTGAAAGAAAAATACTAGTGGACAGTCAATGTGTAAATATTGCAATCAAATTCAACACGTAATTAAAAATTGAAAATTGAAATTATTACATCGAATACGTTTCTTTGGATATTATATACCTATTATAAAGCTATATAACACAAATATGTATATGAATACAGAAAACGTTAATAGTATTTTATTAATAAATGCATTAATAAAATTATTGCTACTCTAAATTATTCAAAATGAACAAAGGACAATATTACAAAATGATTGTATGAGTTAATATGTTATTATATTGAAAAATATGATTCTAAAATAATGGAATACATGAAACATCTAATTTAAAAAATACAGTTTGGGTCATTAATTATTTAATTATATCTCGTCATTTATTCCTGGCAACTTTTAAAAATAAATTATAATTTATAGTTATTCCAAAAATAAATCTCTAAATCACCTAGAGAAACGCATATATACACATACGAATATTTAAATATTGATGTGTTATTATTAAGTTGTAAGTAAATATTGTATAATTACTAAATAATTAATGATTGAGTATTGATAAAATATATACCTTTATACTTAAAAGCTCAGAAAAACCAATACTCAAATAAAAGAAGTGAAGTAAAATAAAAAATCGATTTTAATAATTAGTCTTCCTGAATTATTACGTAAACCTAGTTACAATCTTTGCCTGTATATCAGAAGCCAATGAAAACTAAATATATGCAACTTTCTCAATGTACCTCCATACACACATGGTATTGTGATAGAAAAGGAATTTTAGAAAGCCTCTCTGTTTCCCATGACAATTTACATCTTTGCCGGATTGTAAAATCTCCAAGTGTTTGAGAAACTCAATAACACAAGATCAAAAACTGCAGACAATAGTTAGCATTATATACTTGTATAATATTGTTAAATTTGGAAAAGAAAACGTCCAATTAGTACAAAAGAATGGAATTCTTTCATTCTGACCTGTATTGTAAATGTTCTATGGAATTCTTCTATATATATAGGTTAGAAATAGATACATGCACACCTACACATGCATACATCATATAAAAACATTATGTAGACATGATATGTGTGAGAATTATAAA
This sequence comes from Invenusta paracnida, assembly GCA_036023295.1. Taxonomy (NCBI): domain Eukaryota; kingdom Metazoa; phylum Platyhelminthes; order Proseriata; family Coelogynoporidae; genus Invenusta; species Invenusta paracnida. The sequence goes on along the minus strand of JAYRBW010141911.1, from coordinate 13,382 downwards.
AGGAAAAACGATGAGAAATAAATATCACTTCTACATATACATATATTATGTAGATATGAATACGCTTAACATATATATCAACGTCCTCTTGCTGCATTTTCACACAATATAATGAAGACGAACATATGTATTATTTCGAGTATATATTTAACGTGCATCACCAAGCAATCAGTAAATGGATTTAAAAACCTAAATTTTAACTTCCGTTACTTTATAATATAAACACAAATAGAATCAAGAGATTTTAACATTTCATAAATCGACAGCATGCATATATTAAGCTTCTCTTCAACTTTGTTTCTAACATTTTGGATAGTGTTAGAATATAAAACATATGTAAAGAAAGAAAAGGAAAATACATTTGCCTCTTTTAAAAGAAACCATCCTGCTTGTGATCTCCTTTAGAGTAAGAAAACCATGAACATTTGTTTGAAATAAAATATATATATATTGAAATAAGGAACAGTAGTATAAGTTTTCTTCTGAAAACGAAAATGAATAACACCTTTAAATAAGGTGAGCATTCGATATGTTTTAAGTATTATTTAAGATGAGTTGAAAACAACGATACATTTTCCAACGCTCAAATAATAATAACACGTCAGTATATATTTTAAATGTTTTATTATATATTTCAAAAATACAATAAGTTGAATGCACCATAGGCTATATTATGTAGTATGTATAGTATATTAGGTATTAAGTATTTTTTATGAAACATGTAATATACAACTTATTATTAGGTTATTATATGTTGAATTAACCAAATCGAATTTAATTATTTCTATAGATATTCGTATGATCAACCCACTTCATTTATATATTACAAGCATTCAGTTTGTTAAAAGTAAATTCTAAATATTATATTACTAAGAAATAAAATACATTTATAATGGAAAAGAATTTGTAGTAATGCAGTTAAACACAAAAATAAATATTGTTTACCAATTTTACTTCATATTCATAAAATGTGAAATGTGTTTTGAAGCTATTTGTTATAATGTATTATTATTATATGTTATACATAATTATTAATATTAGTTACATTATTAATTATTTTGTATGTAGTAATTTGTGATGATATAGTGATACAATTTTAAAACACTTAATAATCAAATATGAAAGTAAATAACAAGTCAATCAAGAATTAAAGTATAATACAGGCTAACTGTATTTTAAAATCATTTGTAAATGAAAAAGGTATAATATAAGATAAGTTAGGTATAATCTTTAGTGGTAACACACAATTTTAAAACAATAGATTTTAATTACATTTATGTACACAAAAGCCATTTCAACCACTGTACAATTCTTCCACTTCATAACTATAATTGTCAGGTTTGCAATAATTTAAAATTGACAATTCTTCTCGCTTTTCATTTATTAACCTGCAGTATTTTCCCCTGACGAACACCAAAAGAGATTAAATAAGAGAAATAATCAGCGTAATTGTATAGCTCTACCTATAACTAGTTATAAATCCAGAAGCAGAAAGAGTGCTTGAAATTAATTCACTCTGCTTCTTTCTTTAAATTTTATAATCATAGTTTACGGTTTCAGTTTTCTAATATTTTTATATATATGTATGTATATAAATTCGCATTACATATTTAGAAAGTTGAAATGTAGTCTCTACATATGTGGGATATAGCTCTGCATTACATTGGCATTAAAAGTAGGGGGATAGCCGCCGCGTCCTGTGCAGTTTTATCTTTTATTTATTCAGCAATGGAGTCTTATAATGCAGTGCAGCTGAATTCTAAGGAATTCCCCCAAGATTGTATTGAAATATCTATTGTATCAGCTAATTGCAATTTAGGCAAGCATGCGGTATTTTTAGTAGACATCCTAGTTCTCCAAATCCTACAACCTCCCATATATAATATCCTCATAGTTTTTGCTTTCGGGGAAATAATGTATTTCGCAAGAAAAAATTTGCCTAACTCATCATCATCTTATTATATATTGTTACCTTTAAAATAATCTTATACATAAGCGATACCTGCAAAGGACTTGCATGACTATATGTATATATTATATGCCTTGCAGGTATTCCAATGTTCCTTCAATTCCTACCCTCTCCCCTATAGCCTCTTCGAAAACACTCTCAGAATTTAGACAGAGAGAATTTAAGAAAATTGATTCAAAAGAAGATACTTATTTATAAGGTTTATATCTATGTAGTCTTATATGTACATATATAAATTGTATTGTATATAACTTCGGCAATACGGGGTAGACTGAAAATCTGTCTCATTTTGCTCCAGAAATATGATAACATGTTTCAAAGATACGTTTCTGATGGTTTATGAGGGAGGAACACTCAGAACGAGAGACGAATGTATTATTACGAGTAATCGGGTATAAATATAAATCATCATAATGTTCTTAGATCCTATTTCCTCACTTTAATCTGTCTTATAGAGTCTATAGAAAAACGTAATTAGGCGAGGCCACTCAAGAGAATGATCGGATAATTTTAACTCTTGAAAGATTCTTCAATTTCCTTACTGACAACCATGGTGCCTGGGTCGTTAATAAACGAATATACATGCACATAACAATATAATATATTATTTATGTGAATATATAAAGTAAACGATCTCGTCAACACGGCTGCATTTTATCTATTACAGTGGCTATAAAGCGACGCAGTCTTAACAAAAAGTTTTCGCTGTAAATCTAGGTGCGGCTTAATTTCATCTATGAAATGATTTAGTGATAACTGAACATTTTATTTATCATTAAGTTGTTATTTATATGTGCATATATATTTTGTTGACTTAGTGATTTTAAAATGTATTCAGTTGGTTGTAACAAAATTAAAATAATTAATTAATTTTATATAAAATAGTCAATTTTAAAAGCTATTTAGCAGTAATGTACTATGTTTAATACTGGAAATTTGATATCTTTCGATAAAAAAACTCACCAGTCTTGCTTTCACTGTCTGCAGGTTTGACTTGCATTGGTCGGTTCATCTGCAGAATGCATAAGTTAATTATAATTAAAACGCACGTAAACATATGATGAGTCAAATACGATAAGAAAATGGATACATAAAAATATCAGCCTCATAAACAGCCCTTCAATTAAAAAAAAATAATGCATTAATACAGTGTTTAAAATAAAAGTTTACTTTTTAGCTTGGCTGAAGCGAAATGGTTGAAATTTAGAAAAATATCACTAAATCAGTGCAGTTCAACAAATAAAAATAGGAATAATAAATATTTATACGATAATACTTTGAGATATAAAGTTACCCCTTAACAGTAGTATATGGAAAAATAACATATTAGGTTACAAAGTTAATTTTTTGTTAAATATAATAAATACTTCATGAAGCTGACCCGCTACTAAATTTTTCATTGGAAGATACGTATAATGATTTTTTGTCTGTTTAATGACCGAGATATATTGATGGTTTTGTATAATTTCTTTTTATGATACTCTTAATTAATATAAGTTTGTTTGAAACATATTGAAGGCAAAGAATACTTAGACTACGAAATATCATTAATCGTTTATTATATCAGTGTTATTTTTAATAAGCAAATTTTCATCAGTAATTAAATATGAAGCTTGAATTGTGTATATTTTCTCGTGTATATTCATTTTAAAATAAATTAATAAAAATAAAATGAAATTATAAGTGGTATGAATTAACTTAATTATGGATAACCATTAAGAAAATATAACCATTCTTGAACTTGAATTTCTAAAAAAAGAGAGTTGAAACTCTGATAAGACTAGTTAATTTGAATATTCCAATACAACAACACTTTAGTACTAATATATCTTATTTGCAAATCGCCAAATCTACATATATCCTCATGTAACATATGTGAACAGCATCGGTTAAAGAAACGAAACACAAAATAAAAAGTGGTATTTCTATTTATAAATACGTGATTAGAATATATACAGAGTTCAATTGATTAATTATTTGAAATAAAATTAATATTAAGTTCAAATCGCTAGAAAAATAATTTGTATCAGTCTTAATAATTACTTTATTTTCAATTATGACAGTAACATTAAACTTATATATTTGCTCAAATTTCACGTATAGTAACATCAAATTGTAAATGACAATTTTAATTACACGTTTTTAATTTAGGTTTCATGTTGTAGGCGCTTTTTTATATATCGAATTTAAATATTTTAATTATATATTTAAAAATGAAACAATGTGATTTCGGCTACTCAAATTTTACATAGTAGTATATAACGTAACATTGTTTAGTTTAATGAAATGTTATCATTTATATTTGTATATCTTACTGAAAAAAATATATTTGGTTTAGAGTAATAGTTTTAATTAAACAACTTTAAAATACCTAATAACAAATGGATTTAACGTCCAACCTTTAATTTGATAATTCGGTAAATATTACACTTAAATAAATTGAAGCATTATCATGCAAATCATTTGGCATAAATAAATTTGTCAGATTAGTTGCTTTATTAAAATAGACACAAAAAGAAATCTAATTCTGACAACAATCCCCCATCAGGCATATCTTATCTCAGTAGCTGTCTACAACAACCATGTAACTGTCAAGTAGTATCGAAAGCATCAATTATTTACACGAGATTATATTTGCTGGATATGTTATATTTGTTTCAGGAATAGCTTCTAAATTACTTTGGGCTAATTGGATAACACTACTTTCCTAGATTTCATTTTGAAGGTAATATTTCTTTTCGGAGCATGTTGAAACAAAACCAAATATTGAAGTTGGGTGACATTTTTAAATTTCTGTGCTATTTGGTTCGTATTTGATTATTTAGATAATTTGAAATAATTAAATAAATAGATATATTCGTAACTAAATGGCCAAATCAACTATAAAAAGGAAAATATGCCAATAGTAAGAATTAGTTAACAATTGTTCACTTTGATAAAAAAGTAATTATTTTAACAAACATTATACAGTACATTATTATTATTTAAATTAATACATATAAATAATATAATTAGTACATTATTACGGAAACACAGGTTGCGCTAAATGGATACAATTTAAAGATTTTATTATCTGAATAGAAACAACACTTGGGAGAATTTATAATCAAATGAGTTGAAAATAATTAAATGATTTAGTATTAAAAGTAACGACTTATTAAAAAGTATAAATACCCAAGTTTATTTTATTATATTATAAAGTATTATATGTAATATAATAATACAAATCTATTTTCTAATGAATTTGCAATATAATTAATAAAAAACGCTTGTCTTTAACTTTAAAGTTATTAAATATGTATTTAACTAATTATAATATCGTATCAGTATTAATAGTAGTAATTCCAGTCTATTTAGTTTTTGTATATTAACTTATTTATAAGATCACAGGCACTTTATAATGTTGGTATGTTCTAATAAAATTGATTAAAACCGATGCTTAAAAATTGATATTTTACTGATGAATAAATACTGATTATTACTGATGTAAACATTTGAATAAGTATGATACAAGTATAAATATTATTAAACGTGATTTCTTAAAAAATAATCGAATTTAAGTGTATATTAAGTTAAATAATTAAAATAGAAACCATTATATAATATAGTAAATAATTTATACCATGTTTAATAATATATATATTATATATATAATAGATTTCGTCCTCATGATACTTCTAACACGTGTTATATAAAGAGAATAACTTTTAAATAGAAAATTTAAAATAAAAAATTGTTCTTTATTTTTATACTTGATCATGTCAATACATTATAGACAGTCTTTCAATTGTGAATGTTCAATAATATATACATATATATAATACAAACAAAAACAATTAAGGTTAACTTTAACATTACGACCCAATGTAAGATATAGAAAAGCTAAGAACATTTTCGGCGTTCAAAGATTTAAAAACGTTGTTCAACGATTTAAAGGACATTAAAATTGTAATCCTATGGCATTTACCCAGACATACAAAACTTGTGAGGTAAAAATTAAGGCCTATGCACACCGCACGTCGGGCGGCGCGTCGACGCGTAGAATAATAGAAATTATTCTACCTAGTATCATTGTAGACATCACCTACCTAAAGTAGGTATCATAATCTATGATGAACCCTAACCCTGATAGTAAGCCGTTAATATTGATTTTTGACGCGCGTAAAGTTGAGAATTTTCATCATCGATTACGACGTGCGTTGCTTTCGGTGTGCATTGATTTAATGCTTTTCAACTTTAATTTTACGCGCTGCGCTGCGTCCGGTGTGGATAGGGTTTTAAACCTAATTGGATATCAGAAGTATAAATGTTACAGTTTTAAAATATGGTTTGGTTAAATTTAAATTTCTCGCTATACATGATTGGCTATTTATTGGCATATATTAAAATACTTGAAGTCAAGAGTACATAAACAAATCACAATTAACGTGACTAAAATGCTATCAATAGTCAGATAGTAATTTCATTAAGCGAAAATTAATAAATAAAGAGACAATTAAGAATTAACAATTTATTACAGATAACTCACGTAAAATATACAAATTATAGAAACAATGACTTTAAAATGTATTACTCTAATTCTAACAACACAGCTTTATTTATAAAAAACACATAGTTTACAAGTGGATTATATTACTATTCCACATTACGCAAATTAATTATTTTTATCTGTCAATAGAATATCCAAACATTAAACTTTTAAATAACTAATATATTTTTTAATTTATATATTTAATTTGAATGTTATATTTAGTTAAATTTTACATCCTTCAAATACACATTGCACACTACACGAACTCATCTTTAGCATTTGACTATATATCATAACTGCATAATACTTCCAATATCATTTACGTATGTATATCATAATACCAAACACTTTTTAATTCAGTGATTAGAATTATTTTATACATTTTGAATTTATTAAATTTAAAATATTAACATAATTGAGAAACAACAATATACAGGCATCAATTACGGTTTAGCTAATACAATTTAGTATTACTAAATATATAAATAATATTTTCTAATGTGATTTTAAACCGATTATATTCATCATTGGATTGTACCCATATACGAGTAGTATTGTAAAGAGATAATTCCAGTATTTGCATTACCATGTCTGTAGAACATGTATTCAAAAATTCATTAAGATTAACAAATAATTAACTGAAATGGACCATATTCTAATATGTATGTAATTCAATCTCTGCCTTGATATACACGACACCAGCATTAGATAACATTATAAAATATAACGAAGGGGAAATGGATTATAATTTCGAATTTAACCAAATGAAGGAAACCTTTTTGAAAATAATTCTTTTAAGACTAAAAAACATGCGTTGCTGCTTCTTATATTAGGTGAATATGATGACAAAAGAAAGGTGAGGAAAAGTCAACAGTCGAAGACACAAGACACTAATCTGACTAAACCCGATTAAAAGATTACATCCCAAAAACTACACATGCCATCATCTCCTGTTGTGACAATAGCAATTACTAATGAATACGACACCCCTTGGTATTTTTTAGGTAATAAGACAGTGTGAGCGGTCAGTCAAAATGGTCTTATTCCACTCTTTCTACTCAGTGGTTTTTCCACTCTTTAGAAATTTAATACGTTTCCTTTTTGCGATTCTTTGGTTTCACACAAGAACTACAAAAAGGAGGAGGGAGAGAGGGAGGGGGAATCGGACGTAAAAATGGGAGGAAGAGGCTAAAAAAAAAGAAGCAACCAAGCAGAGAAGAGAGGAGGAAGACAGACATTCGAGGCAAAATCATGCAACTACATGTGTATCGTTATTCTTTGGAGGGTGTGGATTTGTGAGCAGGTTTGAAGAGAATTAAGGATCCCTGGAGTGGAAATGTCATGTTTTCCCATTTCTGGCGCAGTGGGGCATGATGTTTGGTATAGAGGAAGTCCGATTAGCTCGAGTTATAACGAAAATTTTGTAGACTATGTTGATTCGTCTAATAACACGAATGCAATAGTTAATATGTAAGCCTGACTAAGCAGAAATTAAATTTGGATTTTGTTTACTATATATATAACCATATATATATATTTTGTCTGAAAAAGTCTTTGTTTCTAAGACATTTTGTGGTTGATAATAAAAATAACAATACCATTTATTTAAATTATTAATTTAAAATTTTCCATAAATTAAACAAAAATCTGCACTGGTGTCGTTTGATGGTACCTGTTAATATGGCCAAGTGGTACCACTAAGGTACAGAAGATAAACAAAGTGTATACTAATTATATATATGTACATACATTACAATAAATAATGTTTTCTAATATTAAAAATGGCTATTGCATTTTGTTTGTACAGGTACCACAAAATGTGAACTGGTGCCATTACTGCCATTATTGCTATGGAGTAATTGAGATTTCACTAAAATATCCACATTAATCTGGTACATTATTAGCAAATTATAAAGCAGTTATGAATTAAATACGTTATATATTAAGGAGGAGGAAACAATTAATTATAATAAAATGATAATATAACGTAAATGTGTTTTATTTGGGTACGTACGCCCACCTGATGAGTACTAATAAGCTTGAAACATCTGTTCTGTTACTTTTAGGTTTTATTTAATTTTGTTAGTAATATATATATATATAACAGTTTTCAATATTAATCTTTCTTTATGTCTGAAGAAGTATTAATAACATTTTATTCGCAAACTTAGTGTATATTTATAACAGAAAAATAATCAAAAATAAACGCAGATTACCAGCTCTATAGATATAACTTTACTTATGAACTATTTCAAGATAATATTAAAATTATAATATTTTTATTTTTAGTAAATATAGACTAGCAAAATGTCGATTACATTACATGAAATAAATACTCCTATATGCGTTAAAAATCACCACAGAAAATTATATTATAAATTGTTAAATTAAATCAATAAATAATATAGTAACAGTTGCTATAAGCAAAATATTTAATTTCAAATTATATTATTTTAGTATGAATCTAATTCTTACTGTATTTAAATGTTTTGTGATCTTATCTGCACATTTTCATTTACGGTGATGTCATAGCATTATTATTATTATTACTATTGAATATAATATATGAGTTTACATTATTTTAAATTGACAATAAAATTCTTTTTCAAAATATTATACATCTAAATACTAATTTATATTTGGTAACTGTAAAACAAGGTATTCATGCACTTAAAACGATTTACAAAATATAATTAACGTTTCCGATATTATCCACTTAAGAAATAGTAGACTTATTAGAGTATACAAAAGTACTTCTCCAATTGTCCATTTTATTCAGGAATATGTCAACATAGAAAGTACATACTAGGATAAAATATATGATAGCCATAGACAAGATATTCTCGGAAAAATATGATTTTGCTGCAGAGTTTATCATCAGCTACCGTCAAAAATAATATAATTGAGAATATTACTGCGTAATGGCAATTTTTGTTTCCTTTTAATAGTATTTTTGTAAACCTAAGATTGGTGGAAATGGTATCAATTCCGAATTTTACATAATATTTCAGTCATTTCAGCCAGCAAAGAAAGCAATATAACAAAATGCAAACACACACCTATATATATGTATATCTATAATAATGAATACATTTATATTTTCCTCTATACATATATAATACATAGAGAAGATTTTGTTAATGAGACGGTTGTACAAGCGCAATTTATAACTGAAATATAACTCCACAAGAGCACCCTACCGCTGATAGATTGAATTGATAAATTTAAGTCAAACTCAAGATAAAAACTGGAATGGGAGGAAGCTCAGTAACACACATGTTGATATCTTCTGCCTGCTTGCGTACCTTATACCTTTTCCCTGCATGATGTAAGGAGAGGAGAGAAGGAGGACAAAGATAATAACAAGAAAAACGCAGCCTATTACTAATCCATCTAGCCAATTAATCTTGCGCCTCCAGAGATTAGTTCAGGAGGAACAAGTATGTAATTAAAATTTTATACAAAAAAAACATACCGAATAAGCGAAAAGAAAGAAGAAAGGAAGCTGGCTGCTTTTGGTAGATTCGCCGAGAAAGATCCTGGCAGAAAGATGTGGTATGTGTCATAGGTAGGTAAATGTAGCGAGTGTATGTGCAGAGAATTCATACATAGAAAGAGATACTCGTACAAATAAAGGCGGAGATAGAAACGAGCTTTCTCATATACTGTATATATCATGTGCTCGTTTGGCGGTTTTTACATGCTGTCTGGGTCGCCTGTGAGTACAGCATGCGCTGGCATTTCTTCATAGAATCAGGAAAAATAGGAAATGGTGGGGGTAATTTATGGAAGGAAATATGCACGAAAGAAGGTATGTACACACATACATGCAGAATATGAGAAATAGTGTATCATATAATACATTCGTGATATTTTATTTACAGCTATACTATTTCCTTGCATTACGGTATACGGTATATGATATAGTATATTATATTCATGCGTTTTATCCTTTTAAACTTATATGTAATATAATGTCTGTATATATATTTTATTTAGGACCGCGTTACTACGGTTTCAAGGTCAGTTTATACAAATTTGATTAATTTAAACAAAATATCAAAGAAGTTTTATTGAAAAGAATCTATTAATTATTTATTTATTTGTAATTTAATTTTAAACTTATTAGAATAATTATAAACTTATCTAATAAATTATATACTATTTGAAATAAACGGATATATAAAAATCAAATTAGATAATTATTTCTATCAAAATATATTTTTTATATTTAACTCCCAATATATAGAGCTCTTTAGGATTTCATATATACAGGGGGAGAGGGGGCAGTTGAGGTGTGGTAGGGGACTTTGTATGTTTATGGATCCCATATCTGCAGGGGGAGGGGGGGGAGAGTCAGTGTGTGGTAGGGGGCTTTGTATGTTTATGGCTCCCATATCTACAGGGGGGAGAGTTGGTGTGTGGTAGGGGGCTTAGTATGTTTATAACTCCCATATTTACAGCCTGTCAGGGGTGGGGGGAGTCGGTATGTGGTAGAGGGCTTTGTATTTTTACTCATTTTTGGTAAAAGGTGAAGATTTAGAACGTGGCCAGCGGAAACAGTTGTACATTTTTTTTAGATATAGTCAATCACGAAAGCACAAATTGTATCACTTGTTCATTTAAAATATCGCAGACAAAATACCTTGAAAGCGTTTTCCTCTCCATGTTTATAAGGTTAAAGGAGTTTACATTATTATTTATTTAGAAATATCGAAAATGATGTACGAGTTTTGTATTACATTGAATATAAAATGAAATGTTTTAAAATTTGTTTAAACCATATCATAAGAATAACATTTTAACTATCTATAGACAAATTAATTAGAGATGATTTTCCTGAACATGTCAAAAGAAAAAAAAATGTAATAGTTTCTCATCTGTATTATCATCTGTATTATCTGCATTATCATCTGTATTATCTGCATTATCATATGTATTACAAATAGCGCACAATTCATTTGAAAAATATTAAATATACGCTTACTTATATTATTTTTATGAATTTTAAATTATACTGCATTATCAAAAAGTATTATATTTGAACTTTGGTAAACATTTTTGTAGATTATAGATATATATGAGATGATATATATTTGTGACCCTTTCCATCATATTCATGGTCATTATAAAATGAAAGACATCTCCAGTTATAGTTTTGTTTCTCGGAAGTTGTTTCTGCTAACTTCATCATAAGTGTACTAAATATAGAGTAAAAAATTGTTAAATATATTCAAAACTAAATATAAATATTTTAACACATTATGATAGCATACTAATTTAGGTTCTCAGTATATATTCAAATTACTACTTGGTATAATTTGGTACTTATACTATGGTATAATTACAATTTTTATATATTTAAAATCTCAACTAAAGTTGAAATTTTATTTAGACATAATTTTTTCAACTAAAATATTCTATCATTTAATTTATTCAAACAATCAAGCCCTTAATCATCGCAGCTTCAAAATTACATGTCCCTTTAAAAATGGTTAAGATGTACATTATAATAAGTTTGATAATCCTCCCAGATAAGAGTAATAAGTGTGTAAGAGATGCACTAACCTCACTAATCCCTCACTAATCCTGTTATACATTCAAAACTAGTTTTTATTGCAGACTATTGTCTTTTTTATTTAATATTTTTACGATCGAATGGTACATTATGTAATATTTTGAGTTTTATATATAAATCAATTTAACTACGGCTTAATTTAAATGCATAGTTAATTTAATATAACCCACTTTAATCTAATTTAATAGAAGTTGCGATTATTATTTCTATACAACGACGTAGGCGCATTCGAAATGAGTAATGTCAACTAACGAACATGTCTTTCCTGATTAAATGATTACACGCGTAATAATTCAACCGTCATTACAGAATATGCGAATGCGTATGCGCATAAATATACATATATATTATATAATAAATATATCAAATGAACATTAATTCGAAATAAGCAAAAGCGAGAACATATTACGTGAGTATATCCTTGTAATGAGGGATTATTACATCCATTTCCTGTCTTGGTGGAACTGATGATATTTACCTTGATACTCAATGACAGACATCAATAATGCAGGCATACGGGGAATATAGACACCCCTGTACTCTTTTAAGTATATATGAGATCCCCTGACGTACATCCAAACTTGTCACAGTTGCCTACTCTCGCATTATGTGTGATTATATGATACACGTACAATTGATGCACAGTGCAGTATTGTCTATCAGCATAGTCTAGCAGTATGAACTGCATTGATTGATCGCAGGGTCTACGGTACAGTTCATAGTTTCAAAGACTTATTAGATAACCATATACGTCCTTATACTTTTATGCAACCGAGAAATAAATTGTTGTTTCATATAGAAAATAGGGTATAGCATATGGAAACTACTCTACATATATTTTATTAGTAAAAGTTGATACTATTATGACAAACAGGTATACATGAAAAATTTATATAACTATGCACCACATATTGTGTTGCTTAATTGAGTCAACTGAGGAGAAATAATTTGCTGTATTATACACAGCTAACCCAAGAGACCCTATTTTATTAAGGATATAACAAGTGTACCAAAATATGTTTATTCTGTAATGATATAATAATCGACAGCATTTTATTTATGTAATTATTTAACTTTTGTATTTTCATTAATGCTTATGTTGTTATTCCTGGCTTTTTTCTACCTTTATTCTCCTCGGACATATTTTAGGTTTAAATAAATAAAAATTTACGATCAGCTGATAAAAAATTTAAACTTTATATACTCGTATACAATTAAATTAAGAACTAATAAAAAGTAATTAAAAAATAATTAAAAAGCACTTGCTGCGGTATAGAAGTTATTGTAATATTTCGCCGACTGGC
>JAYRBW010141900.1:0-15033 GCA_036023295.1 Invenusta paracnida | reverse complement strand
CTGGCCTTACTCCGTCAACAAAATTGCATCTAGCTTTGGCTTGCTGTGTCGCTTCTATCCTCTCCTATTTCTATGAGATAGACAATTTCAAAGAAAACCGCTTCCAAGTTGAATTTTAAGATACGCTATAAAGCTATATATTACTATGGAGAAAAGTAGTAGTATCGAAATAAAAACATGTAATTACACAAAAAACTTTATTTATTGCGCTTTTCCTGATTATTTACAATAGTATACCATCAATGTTGATTGTTCATAATTCATATTGAAATACACAATGCATGTAAAAAATACTATAGCATTTTTGGATATTTAGTATACATAGTTATAACATTATTAAGAGATTTATATTCTACTGAAGAAAGACAAAATATATATATAAGATAAATTTTGTAAAAAAATTAGTTATAGATATAAATAACGAGGTATATAAGAAATTCAAAATTAATATTGAAACGATTTTTACAGAGAAGTAAAGGGGTAAAACTTCGCATTCCATCATAAATCCTCAAAGTGTTTTTAATGCAGATAAACACTAATTTAAAACTTTTTGGCAATTAGTTTTGTTTATACACAATTACTGATCACAAAAATCATCAGCAGTTTCATTAGACTTTTTAACTTTATAATATATTTTAATCAATATATATTTGATTTTAAAGCACAACAGATTAACATCTTTTGCACACACAGCAATGCAAATGTCAATAAATTAATCAATGAGATTTATTATTAATAATTACATTATATTACTACAGTACAAACCTTGAATGTTTTGTAGTAAGTTCTAATTTCATACTGACGCTGGCTTTTCTTGAAAATAAAAGGCGCTTTATTAAGTGTAAGACGATCCATTACTGGGCGATTCCTTGTTTCACTGAACATGAAATGGGGAGTTGGTCATGAATATTAAAAAAAAATTGTTTTAAAATCAAATGTACATCCTAGTAAAACTGCTTTTTAGAGTGAAAAACATGTAATAAAAACACCAACTGTCACTTCAATTCAATTCAATATTTAAAAGTAATTTAGTTACTAATTCCGTAAGACCACAGCATATATAACTCACACTGGGGCTAAATTCAATCCCAACTCATGACAGGTGGCTTTAATAAATGTGTCATAGCTATTTAGAACAGCTGGTTCGTGACCCTTTACTTCCATCTCGATTTGTTTGTAGAGAATGTCAGGTACTGATGTCTCCTCACCCTGTATATGACAAAGCAAGAGTAGAAATACAAGTAGTGTTTATACTTATAAAATTATAACTTGAAAAGCAATGATTTGCACATACAGAATTTGACAACTCCAATAAAAAAACAATGTATACAAATGTAAATAAAAAAGGCATCTTCTACCTACAGCAACATCTGTTCCATTACAGACAAATGAAATAAATGCTAAATATTTTCTGAATCCCTGCAACTGTTTCATAGTTGCAGTAAGTAATATTATTAACTGTTTGTAATATTAATATATACTATTGTAATTATTTTACCTTATCTCCATTCATTTTACCGAAAGATAAAAAAAACATACATGGTTAGTATATTGAAATTATTTATGCATTTAGATATTGAAGATGCTATGTATATATGCAATTAAAATTATACCTGTAAAACAAATACATATAGTATATATCATACAAAACATTACAATATAATTTTTACAAATTATTAAATAATCAAATAATATTTTGTAACAATAGTAAGTATTATAAAGGCTTAGTTACAAACATATCTAGCTCTAAAAAAATGTGATGAGTTATGTAGAAATAGATACTCTTAATTTTTAATTTAAATCAATAATTTTCCTAAATTTTTCATGTAAATTTCATCCATTGTAATATTAAAAAGTACCAAGCCAAGTGAAGTTTGTGTATTAAGCACAATTAGAAAAAATATACATACTACCAAAATCATACCTCTTTTAGATCAACATTTAGTGATCTTGCCAATGAAAATGGTCTCCATTGTCTGTATACTGTGCATCCTATATTGAGTAAACTACAAAAAAATTATTAATATAACATTTTATATTCTTATTTAATATGTTATGAATGAAAAATATATAATCTGATTAATAATAAATTAAGAACTTACAAAGATTTATGATGAAATTTACAAGCCATCTGAAAAGTAAATATAGACATTTTATTGTATTAACCTTTTCTTACCACAAATAAACCAATAAAGAACATTGTGACAATTTAAATAGTGTCAAGTAACCTGAATGTAAAATATTAATAAAAATTTGCTCTAAAATTAATGTTTTAAAAATAAAAACAAAACATAGCATAAATATCTCAACACATTATACTGGTTAAAAAAGTTAATTTATAATTAAAAGAACATTTTGATGACAAATATATTACAATTAAATCAATAACAATTATTATGATTACCTCACAAATAAAATTGATTCCATTTAGTAATGTCAATAATCCAAGAAATGAGTATAGTTTGGAAACTTTCATTACAAAGAAAGGTACAATACAAACTAAATTAACATACATATTTTGTAATATTCTGTCTGTATAAATTTACTTGTGTAAGTGCTTTGTAAAACTTTCTGTGTAAATATCTTTAAAAAATGTGACTGTTTGGCTAATTGGCAGCAAATTATTATTTGTTAATTTTTTTTAACAAATCATATTTTAAATCGAAATAAATTTTAATTATATGAATTTAGTTAAGTGATTATAATTATGTACAAATACTAATACTTAAATATACTGTTATGAATTTTTCTCATTGGGTGAGGTGATCAAAGCTGGTTGGAGGTTTTTTTACCACGCCCATGGTCGAACACTCCCTAGTCTAGTTTTTTTATGTGATCAAAATAAGTCGTGGGTTAAAACACCTCGACACCGACCGAGGTTGTGGTTTTTTAACATGACTCAAAGTACACAATTTTCGACTAGGGGTACCCCCTAATTTTTTTTACTATTGGAATTTTAATAGTTTTAATTAATTCGATATTATGTAATATAACAATTTCTTTAAAGTATGAAAGGAGTGCTATTTAATGATATAAAATTCAGTAAAATGAATAACATTTAAATAAGCTTACTAGAATGTTTACTTTATAACATTGTTTTTTTACAGTAGACGAAATCGACCTGGGTCATTTAAAAATTGACCAAGGTTTTTAATTTTAATATACAGCTTTACAAACGGATGCCGCGATGACAATGTTATTTGTAAGTATGTATAGTTCACTCATTTAAACAGTCTATCAAGGGATGGGCTCCCTGATTGATGTGCTATATGACTCAGTCTCGTATTGTTGAATTAAACGACTTAGGTACCTATATTTAAACGGTAGTCTCAGAAGTCTTCTTTTGATCACACCATATAAAATCGGTACCTTTAGTCAGGTTTAAAACCAAGGTAAAAAACCAGACTCTTAGTCGGAGTCATTTCGACCAAGGTTGTAAACCAGAGTTGTAGTAAAAAAATCGACTATTGTTTTTTTATCCCCTCACCCATTGTTTCCAAACAGCAGCTCAAATTCAATACTTTCTCAATTATGTATTCGCTTGTGTCATAGATTAATTTATGCCATTTACGATTTTACACTTTTATATGTATTTTCCATATTATAGAATTTTCTACCTAAATATATATTTAATATTGATGTATTTTAATATTATTGATGTATATAAGAATACATTATCAATAAAAATACACATACTAATAATATCTATTAATATCTTATAATATCTTGTAATTGCCTGCACTTGGAATTCCTACTTGTAGGTCACATATTCTTTTGAAATGTATTTAGTTTAAATTCTATTACCGAACATAAATATGAATCAATTTACAGGCATTACTTTGATTCATCACGAAATTTCAAATAAAACATTTTGACACGAGTAGCATTTCATTTTGACATTGTGTCTATTTACATAAAAAGGCCACAATAATGAGCATAATTTCCAGTAAGCAAAATACTGTCGTGACTTTCCACTGACTTTGACTTATAATATTCTTTTCTGCTGTCCATGACAGGTTCATGTGCCTCATTTTACTGTTTTCAATACATCTTTGGCCCCAAATCTTTATGGACAGTACACTGTATTCTTATTCATGATATTTATTGATTTTTGTATAACGTTCATATATCATAATATGTTTCTGTTATACTCGTAAACCTGTAAGCTTAAAGTTAACCTTGACTAATATACAATATATATGTAGCTAGTGTCTGAAATAAATATAGTTTGACACTCACAGCGTTGTATACTCAGGAAAAAGACAGGTCACAGGCGATGTTGAACTGCTCAAATGCTCTGTGAAAGTATAAGAAAATTATAATGAAGCATTGCTGAGTTTTTAATATTGGCATGCTGATAGGATAACAGTTGAACGTTTATTTAAATTATTGGACATATAGTTTTACCGATATTATATCAATAAAATTAGTTTACGTGTATTACATACGTACCTAGGTATTTATGAGGATGTGTACTAAATTATTAATCTAAGTAGAGTAGAAACGGTGGAATCATTAAAACGGTGAAACTTGCATTAAATCCATTCGTGTTGATTTAAAATGGCCAAATGAAGTGCTCATTCCCTCCTTGTCATCAACCTCTACGATCTCCCAGGATATATTTTACACAAATAATTTCAATTGCAAGTATTTCAATAAGATCTAATTTTATTTATTTGTTAATTACTTAAGCACGAATGTTTGATATTATTTCATTTTAATTATAATAAAAGTATCGTGTAGTATGTCGCTAAAATGTGATTTGATTTAACTCGAGAAAATACTCAAACCTGATTGGTTGAAAATATCTATTTCTTTGGAGAAATTGGTTGTATATTTTTACGTGACTTATCAATAAGTATGACTAGGTACATACGACCAGGGGGATGATACGACCTAGGTACATACGATCATAAACCAGAAAGCTTGTTGCTGTAACAGCTGTGTTTATTAATGAGGCAAAATTCTTTAAAATATAATTAAAAACAAACCGTACTATTAAAAAATGAAGATAAAAACATGAATTTACTTTTGTTGATGCGTCATCGATATTGCCATCTCGCTGTATGTAATAAAGTCAAATGTATAGAACTAATGAAGAGGAATGTGTAATACTTGAAAAAGATGCATTTATACAATTCGGACAATCTTTTGTTTCGCAATAATATAATTGAATGAATTAAATTTGTTCTACTAAAAACTTTTATTAGCTATTATTGATCTACTAGTGAACTATATTTTTAGTTTCTTGATTTTATTTTATTATTTACCGATACAAAAAAGAATCTGTACAATTCTCAACTACAATTCTAAAAACGGTTTGATATGAAAAAATATGAAATCGCTGCAGAAGTAGTGAACATTCATGACTTAATGAGGCCAGGTATTGATTTCAGCGATATTTACAGCGATTTCCCAAAATGATTAAATAATATTTACGCGCTAAATATCCACATAAATTCATGCACTAGCTTGACATGACAGACTCAAGTTCGCGGCTCGCTTTCGGATTATCTCTGACACGTTATCCATCTTCTGAGTTCAAGGTCTCCCTGCCGTCCCTATACTATTCTGACTGCCTCCTCCCATCCAGAGCCACCGAGAGTGGACGAACAACTTCGGTTATTTTTCGTATATTGTCATTGCGCAATGGTTGCAACCCGGTTAGTACAATAAGCTTCCTCAAACAGTCCATCTCAAAATCATTGATCCATCTTTTGTCTACAGATCGCTGAGTCCAAGTCTTGCTACCATGCAGGGCAATTAGTTGGATAAGAGTCCCGTACTTATGTGCTTTAAGTTTCAAGCCTAGAATGAGTTGAGGAGCTCACTTTCCATATCCCATCTCAAATTGACGAATATTCCCCCGCATTGGTTCCTGTGAGGCGACAAGTTCAACTAGATAAGTAAACTGTTGCACCTGCTTCAGTTCTGATACCATCTGAAAGTTCAACGGGTATTCTTTCCTGTTGTCACTATATCGCCATCACTTTTAAATTTTTTAATTTAATCGACACTTTGGCTAGTTGTACATATTTAGGGCTCAAACTGTTATCTACAATAGGTCTTCTTCAGTATCAGATGATTTAGGACGATGTCTTAGATATCTCTGCACACAATATGCCGTCAATGACATGATAGACTTTCATAATTTGGTGGAGAGTTAAGAGCCGGTCAATCGTTCTCTTGATTTCAGGGCAAAAGCCTGCCTGTCCTTTTTTGATGACAACTTTCATTAGAGATATCAGACGCTTTTGGATTACTACCAGCAGAACGTTTCTTACTCGGCAAGTGAAGCTCAATTCTCCATTATAGTTAGAAATTACCTTTTTGTCGTTCGTTACGTTGTGTGCATGAGGATTCATTCTATGGGAATTTCATTTTGTGTTCTTCGGGTAGTGTAACACAGAGCACAGCTTGAAGATTGCTTGAATCGTAATTTTTCCGTCACTCTGAAGAAGGTCGTTGGTGATTTCCAAATCCAAGGGCCTTAGTTTTCTTAAGACACCTTTGCGCATTTCTTACTTCATCTAATAGGATCTCTGGTTTCTCTTAATATCGGTATGTATCGGACTGACTTTCAAGGAAAGAGCTTTGTAAAAAAGATTTGTAATATCTTGGTTAATTCGAATTAACCATTCCTGTATACCTTTTCTTCTCTTATACTTCAGAGCATTATTCTTCAATCCATTCTTTCTTTGTATTTCTTTTCACTCGTTCGTTGACACAGTTAAGTATTCCTTTCCCGTTTGTAGTTTTCGAGTGCTCGTACTTTTGCATGCAACGACCTTTATTCCTGATACTCAGGGCGTCAGTGATCAAACATCATGGAGTATTGGTTTGGTTATAGCAGTAGAATACTTTTTCAGTGCTGATATAAATAAATACGCATAGTTTGGGCCAAAGCTCTTCTCCTGATAGTTGACATTTTAGAATATGCGCGATATATTACATGTTATCACTTTCGTATGGACAGACTTATTCGGTTTGAGTGTTTCATATATATTGGGGTGTCTTTGTTTGGTTACTACTCAACTTTAACTTCAAGTTACTAGCAACTACAAGTTGATGGCCAGCGTAAATACTCTTCACAACTGATTGCCCGAATTATGTCTATGGAGTTTTTGTTAAAAAAGGATGTATTAGTCATGTATCGAGATGGTTGCGTTTTACTTTTCTATCATAGATGCAATCATTTAATTACTCAAATTTCCGATATATACAAGTATTCCCTTACATGTGCCAGATTAGCATCTAGCTATGCTACTACCATTATTCTTTTCATGGAAGCGATTTTTGAACTAATTGAACGATTTGTTTAAAATATATAACTGATTAATATATCTGTACATATATTGTATAGCATGCTTGATTTGTTATAGATTTGTAAATGCGCGTTTATGGGTTATAATCATTTGCATGGTCAACTTACATTTCCTCCTGTTGGGCTGAAATTTACAAAAATTAAGTATTATTTTAAAGCAGGAAGAATTATGAGTGATTTCCTGACATATATTTATGTTCACGGAAATTCAATAAAGAAACACTTATAAACCAAAAACAAATATTTTTCTACTGCGAATGATTTCAATAATTCTATTTAAAACGATTTAACTGAGAGAATTTCAAAATATAGCAAACATTTGATGACAGTTAAATCTCGAATGAATGAAGGATAATAATTCTTTCTGTTAAGATACAATTCTTCAATGCCATCAGCATCAGTAAAACTCAATATGTTCGAAGGATTGATGATCTGTAGTGTGTATTTTGTCCTGTCCGAAGCGTTACGAACGGACCTCCCTCCTTTGGGACGGACCTGTACGAAACATCCATATATTAGGTTTACAATTCTTTCGACAAAGCCGAAATAGACGCCAGTTATGTCGAAATTATGACAATGACGGCATAAATGAAGAAGTGTCCAAATCGTGTATAAATCATCAGAACTATAAGTACGATAATTGTACAAGTCTAACAGCAGTCCTGTACGGAACAACCTACAAGACTGGGGTCTCTTCTAGTGCATCTTCAACAGCTGTACGTGTTCATATCGCTTGAAGCTTGAAACGGTGGAGAAGTTTCCGGATGATTCGGTTTTATTTGGTCCATTATTCAGGACATCCAAGGCCGTGACTACTCAAGTATCAAACTGGAGATTATCACATTATTACTGTCGGCGTCTTTCATTATATACTCAATAGTGAGTTAATCTTGGTCTAAAAATTAAGTCACCTAAACATATTGTGACCGTGTAGGCTAAATGATTCTTTCAATTTGACCCCAATTCACTCAAGAACACTCTAGCATTTCACTTGATATGGAAAATAAGAAAAGTGCGATATTTATATAAGATAGGTCTCATATTTGTGGAAAATGTTTCTGTACGACGAGTTGATCATAATTTACTGTGCATTTATTACAATAATATTAATAAATTGCAATATTTTGTACTATTCTGCCTATTTAAACACACCATACCCCACATAATATGCTGTATATCTTAGTTTTTGATGTCAAATAAAGCACCATCATATATGCTAAATAATTCACAGCTTATTTGTTCAAATCAAAATTAACTCACAAAGGAGTTTATCGTGACATGTCTTAAAAATTATCAGTTAGAAAAAACTCACTCATCGCTGTGGACATCCCTCCAGAATTGGACCGCTTTCTTGACTCCCAAAACTAGAAGAGAACCGATGATAACCGTTCCGATGACGATCATTCCAACAATTGGGGCTGGATAGCCTGTATTTGCAAGTAAATATAAAACTATGAACAAATTGACAAATTAAAACACCAGCCGCAGAAGACCAGCTGTTGTCCAATTGGAAGCCAGCAGTGTTCATCTGGGAAATATTAAATGACTTAATTAAACATATATATACCGTTTATAAAAAGTACAGTTTTTCGATGACATTTTAAAATCTTTAAAGTATTCAAACGATCAATTTAACTATACTTTGTTAGCTTAACTTAAATCGTTAAAGCTGGTATATTCTGTTTTGTTAACTTTAAACGTTGTAGACAGGGTTACGAATAGGGTACCACAATACAAAGTATAGACCAATATTTTAGTCGCCAGCGGCGTCAACAAATGTTAAATTAGTTCTCGAAGCCTGTCTGTGTAGGTGGAGCAGCACAGTGATATATCTTCTTCTCTGATTGGCTAATCTTCACACTACAGAATAGCTGTAAATGTTGTACAAACGTTGGTGCATATCAAGCTTCAGAGGCAAAATCGACATAATGTATGTCGTACGTACGGAATGGAGCATAAACCAGCCTAGAGTCAATGTAACAACGTTTCAACTTAGTGCAGAAATCTACCTTGTTGACATTTAAAAAACATAGGTTTGTCAAATATATCCAAAGATAAAATGCATTAAATTAGTTGTATTTACCCGAATTCTTTGGCAGTGCTTGATTGATAGTTGTTACCAATTCTGAAACGAAGGATTGAATGACATGAACTGCGCAGAATCCTGAGGGGTACTTCGGCTTATTAGGCACGTTAACTCAACACACAATGTGTCAAAGATTGAATACATACATACATTTAATTTCGTACTTAACAAAACGGACTTTAGAATTTATATAAAATACAATTTCTAGGGAAAATAGTTGCGATTTAAAACATATTATCACTTATACATTATCGATATTTTGTCTATTTGACTATTACAGTAAATTCATTATACAGCGAAAATAATGAAGACAATCATATATATATACATACAAGTGGGATTTGAATGAAGTTCCCATGAACAAATGCTATCAAATATAAACACAAGTCATTTTGGGTGCAATAATAATTGTATAAATTAAGCGCAAGGAATCTGCTCGAACCTTCCAGATTTGCTTCAGTCTTCAACGACAAGGTTGTGATTGACGGACTCATGGTTCTCACTGTTGAGGGAATTTCACCTGCAGCTGGAAATATTCACCATGAAAGTAGAGATACACTATGAATTATATACGAAATGACATCATCAACAACAGCTAGTCAGAACACGGTTAATGGGCAATTCCAATTTAAAGTCTACTTTTTTGTGTAAATCATTATTTTTGCCACCTTGAAAGTATAGCAGCCGAAAAGGTTCCAAATATAATTCACTCTATTAGTTATGAAATTCAGGCATTTGAAATGAGAATAATTATTAGCACAGATATTTTATATACATCGAGAAATTCGTTCATGATACCACAACTTTGTATTCAGAGCGACGATTGATAATTTTAAAATCAATATAATCCATAAAACTATACAAATGTGGTTCTAAGATGCATATTTTAATTTCTGACTTTATGGAAATATATTCATATGAATTTAGAAACATGAAAATGTGCACATTAAAATTGAATTGCCAACACACTACTTGTTACTATTAAGTGTAAGAGAGCGATATTGCCGCATTAGCCAATCAGAATTCAGTAAACTTGCTAATAGATGCTATTGATTACAGATTTTTTACTTTAAATTAAACTATTATAGGGAAGTTTATAACTTGTCTTACCTTAGCATATTATTAAAAAACATTGAAATATGGTAGGAAATAATTAGGATATACATATGTATAGGTTAAAGCAATTCCCATTTTTATTCAAAATAACAACTCATCTTAATATTATCTCTCATCTAACTTCATACCCTGGAATCATTTATCAAAGCCAAAATTACTTTTCGACAAGAACATGCTGTCTAGTTTGATGGAGTGTTACTGAACTAAAACAAAATATTCTGTAAATCAGTTGCATCTCGCCATCAAATATGTAGTTTCCAAAATGCTAAATTTTCTCTACAAATACGAGCAAGTTTTAGAAACGATTTTTATCCAAAAGTTTTCATTATTTTAGCGTATATAAACTAACTAATCATTGCGTCATTTTTCTCTTGTAAACTTTATAGTTGCCGTTATGAAACATGAATAAGTTATGTATAACTTAACAATCAACTTAGGTACTACCGCTTGTATAGATGAATTAAGATTTCATAACCAGAGACTATGATGGGGATAAAATTGGTTTATTTATCGGCGTGTAAAATAATATAGCAACCTGTTTCTGTTTCTGCTATCGAGTTTATATTACTTTTCTGCTACTCAGTTGATTTAATATGTTTCTCTCCTTTAAATTAAAGGTGTTCCTTTGATTGGAGTAATATTAGTACAATTATTTTTTTAAAGAGATACTATAAACCTTTTTCTTTTCAACAAAAGGGATCGAAACCTCGAATGTTTGGAATGCTAGTTGCAAGCTACAGCTCAATTAAAAAACCAGTCTAACCCATCGCATTGGCATTCTATCAAGAGGTAATCATAATACTGTACATCTGAGTCCAACGGAAGTGTTTTAAGTATTATCGGTAATATTAATTAATAATTACATATATTATTACCATTCATATTTGTTTTATTAAATAAATGTTTATATCAATGGTTACTTGAAAATATGGCGGCGCAACAATTTGAAGAAGAACAATAATTATATAAATAAGTGTATAATTATTCTTATGTGGCTAAATGATATGAAACATTTGATTATAGCTTGTATGCGTTAACTCTATCCTACCCAAAGGGGGGAGGGGAGGTGGAGGGGGTGGGGAGGTGGCGAATCGGGCCACGCTATATTGTTTTTACTGACGTGTTTTAAATAAAATACGAAGCGACTTTATATTTCTATGTTCAGCAATTTTAAAAACCGTTTTTTATTTCTTTGGAAAATTCCAGTTTAATTAAACGTATTTGTATTTTTTATAAATATTTTTGGATACCGAAATTTAGAATAATTAAAAAATAATAATATAATTTTATATATTTTTAAATACATAATAGTACTCGAGGTAAATAGAAGATATCAATTGGAATATACAATAGGTAACATAAAGAAGTTATATACATTTCGGACATTAACATAATTCGAATAATACGAAACAAATTAATTTCAACAAAAAAACTTATTTTGATGTTAAACATTTTAAATGTTTCAACTTCCACAACAATTTTTCATTTTTATAACTATAGGTGAAACTACTACTACTATTTCAAACTATATAATTTATACTAAATAATATACAACTGTATAATTTGATTAACAAAAACAAGTCTAAAACACTATGATTTACCTATAATACACCAAATTTCCAGGCTTTATCTAAACCGAATTATAGGGCCAGTTTTTGAGTGCGTCAAATAGTCCGGGTAGGATAGGGTTAAATTCGTAATCCACCAATTAACTTGTAAATCTTTGCTCGAATCACCTGGGCAACCAAATGAAGTCTAAACCCTCCCCCACATGAGAATCAGCTTACCATGACCAAATACCTTGACTTCACAGAGAGTGAGATGACCCCTTCCATGACGCAGAATACGGACAAACCTGCCAAAAGCGGACTCTCGACAGAACAAGACAATGACCTGTCCAGTCCTGCCAACCCCCGTGAATTGAGAACATTCCCAGGTTGGATTTGATTTCGGTCCCACCTAAATGGGGGAAGGGGGAAAGGTAGCATTCACAGAATTCGTCGTTTCTAAATGAGATCCTCTTCAATTTCCCCGCATTAAAGTTGAATAACACAGAGGAGAAAGTCCACCATATTTAAAATGCCGTGATTATCAACAGACTTGTATTCCATCTTCTTCACGAAAGCCTTTGACTACATTTGATCTAAATGTAAGAAGTTTTAAACCCCTTCGAGACACCACGAAGCTTAAATATGCAATTGATTTTCTATTGTCGTACAAATACTTCCGCAGTGATACCATCCTCGTTTACTTAATATACTCTTAAATAGAGTATTGAATAATCTTGCCGCTTTCCTTTTGACATAAAAGTAATCTTTATCTCCGTTTATATTAGCGCCTAAAACTGATATCCAACCAAGCCAGGTGAGCAATTGTATTGTATTGTATTGTATTGTATTAGAATAAAAAGTAGTAAAGCGTGTGTTTTTCTCGATGTACAATTGCATACAAGGGACAAAATAGTTAAAGTTTAGGACCTAAATATATAATATAATATGTTTGTTTAAAAATCGTGTGGTAATATAAAATTTCAGATCTCGTTAAATAACAATATTGTGGCAAATTAAAGTATACCAGTTAATAAATAAAGTGAATAATAGATAACAGTTAATAATAAAATAAAAGTTAAGGTAATAACACTTGAAACTATTGCGTAACTGATACAAGCTACGTAATATATCTTCTCTGAAAGGATTAAAACATTCTTTCAATCTCTAAATTATTATAAACTACTCAATGATGTGGTAAATGTCTCTGTACAGTTTAGAGTAGATAAACCATCAACAATGTACAATTTGTATATAATTTCGAGAAACTATTATAAAACTAAATAATTCGACATAAATATGATATCTACTATAAAGATGTTTTAATAATTACCCTTTTAAGCTATTTTCTATCATGGATATGTCTTTGCATTATAAACACAGATCAGGTAACAGTGGTGTAACATATTCAAGAAGTAGTAATATTGGTCATTATTTCGAAATATTTCTTTATAAAAGTGTTCTGAAATATACATTTAAAAATTCGGTAATTTAGCTTTACATAATTAATGTACATACTACTTGCTCTATAACAGTAATATGATTAGATGGCACTCTATAAATAAGATTTTTGGTCACTACATTGCCTTTTGTTTATCTTGGCAGAGGTTATAATTAGTATTTCATTAAAAATAAATTAATGCTGTCTAATTTCATTTTCACTTGCATTTTACAATAATTATTTTGACGAAATAATATGATTTAGATTATATTTCTCCATTATTTGAACAAAAAACAGTATAGAAGTTTTTATATCAATTGTATCGTGAAATCAATACATCGATCAGAAAATGTACGCTTCGGTTTCATATTTAACACGCAAAGGTGCCTTGTATACATTAGTATTGTGTTCGACGATGAACTCACGTAAACTTTGAAGTTACTCAACTCCATTCCACAACAGTCGCCCCGGTTGTAGAGAACAACCTCACAGATGGCATAGACCTTTGCAAGATCCACCTGCCACCAGGGATTCGTCTCATTCTTGGTCCTAGTGCAGCTCCCCTTCTTGAAGTTATTGTTCGTGACACCATCCACAGCCCGCGTGGCGAACGCATTGAGGCCCCAGTCCGTGGTACTCTGAGTGGCCAGTCGTCCGTTGGACAGAAGGTTGCTCGACATATCTGGAGGGCCCGCGTGTAATAGCAACAGGGGTGAATCGAATCCGATACAGGGGGCGCCCAAGTGGTTGGAGCAATACCACAGTCAATAATTGTAAAGTAGAGCAGAGTCGCGTAATACAAAATGGAAATACATAGATAATTAGTTCAATGTGGTTACGGTGTAAATCAATTTGTTAAAGTAAGAGAAGTATAATGTTATTGTATACCGGTATACCCGGTTTCGAACTTGCTACCTCCGGGTTTGAAGGCAAGAGACAAATTCACTTAGCCATTCTCCATAGTATGACAAGTAATTATTTAGAATTGATATACTTATATCCCGGTAAAAGGTGAAAATATTTTACTCTATACCTACTATAATTATTAGCAGAGTAAATCATTGTTTATACAATTTGTAAGACATGTTTAAACATTGTAGAGTGCACTATATAATATAGTATAGATATTAAAACTTCTGGCCGGTAGCACTCTAGTAAAAGTTAAGATAGAAATAGGTAGTAGCGAATGTTTTCAATTGTATTATACATGCAATCATCTTCAGACGAACTGTACAAGATTGTGAGAAGCATTGTTATATATATTACAATAAAGTGCGCATATAGACAAACACTACAAACAGAGACATGTACACAGATAATTAACACTAGGTAGAATAAGTCAAGTTTATAACTGCTATTCATTCAGTTATGAACTTGATTTAAAACACGCTAAATAAATCAGTTGAAAAATAAATTCAAAATATTAGAAAGAACAAAATTCGTCGACAAATCTGTATCAAATGTTAAAGATAGGAGGGAAATCCAAATCTATTCCCGCTAATTAAGTACTGCTTGTTGC
>JAYRBW010141889.1:0-15034 GCA_036023295.1 Invenusta paracnida | reverse complement strand
TTTGTTCTCGAAAATGCGTAGGTGCGTGGGCGGAGGGGGGGGGGTCTTTGTTCTCGAAATGCGTGGGTGCGTGGGCGAAGGGGGGGGTCTTTGTTCTCGAGTCGCTCCTTCCCTACTACTAGTGCTGTTTTTTAGATTTATAAATAAACAAATTTACATATATTGCCCTTTACATATATAATATGTACGTTCACTTAAATCAAAATTTATACATTTATATTAATTGTAAATAAGCAACTAGAATATCAATAATTTAGAAAGTAAACACAATAAGACAGAAATGAAATATTTTAATAATATAGTTCTGGTAAAAATGGATGGACGTGCTCATCAACTTTGTTTACCTTGTATCCCTGACCTCAGGTAGTATATCCTTTGGAATACCAAGCAATTTCAACATCCATGAACTGTACTCCAACTAGTTAAAAATAAAAATAATAAGAGATAGAGATAGATAGGTATAAAAGATAATATAACTACTAATAACATCTAACAAATGTTTTAATTGAAAAAAGTATTTATTTTATAGATAAATAAAATATAGCGGAGTTTTGTTTTGACAATTTAGTTTATAATTTTTCATTATGTCAAGTTGGACTTTGTTATGTCAGAAAATATAATATTTCAGATTTAAATGCTCTTGGTGATGCACGTCACACAGTAAACTATATGATTAGAACACATTTTTTGTAAATCATTTTGTGTGCTATAAGAAAAAAAAGTTAATGAATCATTCATACACATCCATGTTATATAATACACAGTCTGATACGCATACAACATATATGCAAAATTGAATAAATTATAGATTACAAGCTCCTTAAATTTTGAATATCACAACATTTAAAAAAAGAAAAATACATTTCATCTGAAAGTATTTACATTATTGATTGACATACATACATAACATACAACATTCTTAATATATACATTCAGAATTACTGCTTTGTACCTATCATATTGAATGATATTGCACGAATAAATGAAAAGAATAACCACACCTCAAATGGATCGTAGATACCAAAGGCACTAGCACAGCTGTAGTCGGTAGCGAAAATACGCCCGCCAGTTAGGTTCCAGATAAACCAGCTTTCCAAACAACCCATGCAGATTTCACCATCTCGAGCTGCGTTGAGGAGCTATATATATATACAATTATATATATACTTTATATATACATAAATTAAGTACATATTTTAATTCTTTATAGTTTTATATTATAATTTCATTTTTGGAAAATGCATATATTAACTTTATATGCATATATCGTAGATGTCACAGAAAAAGATGATATTTGTAAAAATAGCTTATTTTAAGAAATACAGATTTCTTTCATATTTAAAAAAAAAACAATTATTTAGTAAAAATGTGGAATAATCAATTTTTTTCTAAAATACTACAATTTTAAATTATATATATATGTTTAATTTAAAAATTAATTATCAGTTTGATGTTACAGCCAATTTTACACATATCGCACCTTTTTCCAAAATAGAAACTGACATATAGCACCTTTTTTGTTTTATCATAGAGTGCAGATTTACCATTTGTTTAATAAATTTCAATTTATTTAATATAATAATACACTATTTAAGTAATATTTTGTTCAGGAAGAAATATAGCTAGTTATAATATTTAATATATATATATAATATGATATAAATATAAATATACTATAAACTATAAATAAATTAAATATTTAAAACATAACAACAAAGCTTCGTGCAAATAATATTTTAAACTCATATGTCGTCGTTGACAAACGGCTTCTTCAGAGAGCTGATTGAGCATGGATTGATGTACAATAATATTTAAGAGAGCCATGACGAGTAGAGTTTAGAAAACAATTAAAGGTTATAGATCCGAGTACTAGTAGGCAATAAATATAATTCATAATTAACAATAAGAAAACGAACATGCAGAGGGATTATTAAGTAATATAAGATTAGTGTGAATTTCATAGAGAAGAGACATGAATGGCATTAAAGGACATGAGCAAGATTATATTAGATGAATTATATGGCGAAGAAAGAATGAAGTTATGAGTATGTTAAAATTAAAAGTTAAAGTTAAAGTTTCAAACTACTTACAGTACAGTGGCGGAGAAAATATTTAAATATCAGTTTAAAATATATGTAGCACAATGCTTTGTAGTTCTGTTTTTATATTTTTATTCAATAATGTTACTTGGAGTCAACTATCATATAAATAATATTTTTGAATAATATAAAAAAATGACAAAAAGTTGGTTAGCTAATCAAAAATAAATAAATTCACATAAATATGTACATAAAACAATATAACAAAAATAAATTCGTTCAAACCTTAAAATAAGTGAAATAAAAAGATTAACTTTGATTTTCAAGATGTTTATTATGTGTGTTGGTTTGATTGAAAAATTGAATATAAAATAACGTTTCATTATAAGGAATTTACTAACAAATATTTTTTCCTTTTTAAGCTTAATTTTACTAAATGGTTAGCAAATTCCTTATAATGAACATTTCTTTTATATTCAATTTTTCAATCAAACAAACAAGAATAATAAACGTTTTGAAAATCAAATCTAACGTTTTTATTTCACTTATTTTAAGGTTTGAACGAATTTGTTATATTGTGTTTTGTACATAATGTGAATTTATTTATTTTTGATTAGCTAACCAACTTTTTGCCATTTTTGGAAATAAAAATATTTCATTTGTTTTTGGTTCCGGTTAAAAAAATAGTTAAACAAGAAATTCAGAATTTTTTTAAACAAAATTTAGTTTTTGGTTTATATTCAAAAATATTTTTATCAAACATGTCATTTAAAAATTATACATAGATCATGTTTTAAAAAAATTATTCATAATGAACTGAATAACGTAGAATGTTCAACGTTCAGCGCAGCGCGTATTGTGTGTAATAGTTTCTTCTAAATTGATAATGAGACTGTGACCAAAGATATTGAATTATACTTTTACTAGGTATACTATAATTCCATCTCTCTGACTATGACTGTATCCAGCAGTCAACTTGCACTGAGAACAATAAAATCAATAGAAATTTTATTAGTCAATAAGAGATCTGACAGATTTACTAACTAACTGCGCTGAACCGCTGAACCTGTAATTCTTAAGAATAATCGATAATTGTTAATTTATGAACTTGAAAACTAATGATATCGGATCGGAACAGTTTTAATATATTTTTAATCCTTTCGTTTCACTGTATTAGCATACGAAGTTATAAATAAATTGGATTAAATTAAAGATACAAAGTTCGTTATTAGATGAAAGTCTGAGAAAGAAAGAAAGAAAAAATTGTTCCAAAATGCTACATTTTTAAGTGCTATATCTACTGAACCGATTTTCATTAAATTTTTACACCAGATAAATTTATGAGCGGAATTGTTAAATGTAACATCTCAATGTTTAAATCGATTTAAATTTTTCTCTGCAGCTGTTTAAAAAACACCCCATTTTCAACTATCCTATAATAACTACTGCATAGTTCGCTTAACTAAGTAGCTAACGACCTATTACCATAGGTCTAGATTTATTGTGATTAACTAATACATACTTTTCACTTTTTTTCATGTCCAAATATATTGTGTATAGTTTGTTTCATACTTATTTTATGATATTATGATCTATACCTATAGTCGAAATAGAATACACAAATATATGAAAATACTTTTTATTGCAAGATTGCAAGAGCATAATATGTAATATGTATAACTTAAATTAAATTAAATTAAATTAAAAAAATTCTGAAATATTTTTTTGTCCAATACATAATTTCACGAGTATATTATACTCGTATATTGTATAAAATATATTTCAATTGATCGGTATACCTCTTGATTGTCAAACAGTATCTGACGCAGGCGAATGCTAACCATGCCGGTAAAGAAACTAAGTATAGAAGCAGTCAAGAATCGGGGCTTTCGAGTCAGGTTGTAGGCAAGTTTAGACATAAAACGAAACATCTGAAATATATTGAAAATCATCTTTATTAATGTATTGTTATATCTAGATTAAAATATTTTTTGAACTAACATTGATAATATGGATAATTGTGCTCCGAGATATGGTCTTATTATTTTATTCGCTCGAAGCACAACCGAATGATATACATAACTTAACTCATATGATATAACTCATATAACTTATTCATAATTACAGTGAACACATGTAATACTCTATGGTCCTTATGTTTCTAATTCATTATATTTACTTATTCGAGATAGTGAATTGTTTCATAATTAAGATATAATTTTCCATGATTTCTAATGAGTAAATGAGTAAATATTTATTTATTAGTAGACGTGTTATTATTCTATTATTATACATATGTAGTATACCAATTTTATCTTTAATCCTTAAGATTTTGGAACATTGAATATATCATGTAATATAATAATATATAAAACATAATATATACAGTGAAACTTTCTTACACGAAATCTAAGGGATTCATTCATTTTTCTGACCATGTCAGCAGATCGTAAGTCCTGCCATGTGATGATTGGTGTGAGGGGTCGTCCCGTACTCCTAAATTGGAGTAGATTGTAAAACAAGGTTAGGCTCAATAGGGGCTCGTAACTCGAAGTTATCATAATCCTAGGTACTATTCTAAGTTCTACCCTATCTTGTAACTCGACACTATAGGTACTAAATCCTAAATTCTAAGTTATAATTCCTTAATCTTAAGTGCATAGCTCGAAGCACTTAGGTCCATAATAAACACATAGGCTCTAAATAAGTCATATATATTTAGAACTTAAAAATATTAACTTAAGAGTACCAATTTAAGATAAATAAGTGCAACTATAGTTATAATAGAAACAATCCTAAAGCATATGTTTGTTAAGGATGTCTTACCTTAATCTAAGTTAATGGTAGTTTTCTTTTAATTCTCTGTGATTTATACTCAATATATAGCAAAGATACTATAGTAAGGAATTCGTTATGTCATTCTTTACTATTTTTGATATAATAGTCATTGAGCGATTGATATTGGTATGTATGTGTGTTTATGCGTGTGTATTATGCATACTTCATAATGTATTTTGTCTATATATTAGAAAAGTGTTTGTCGTCCAATACTCGAAATTTATTCATTTAGATAATTATAAAATATTATTATAGTAATTTGGATTCTTTTTGTTTTTATTGTTTTGTTATTCATTTTAAAAGAACGGTCAATTTGAAAACTTTTGTTTTGAATTCATATGATTTTTTACAGAATAGTAACAACTTTATCTATTTCAATGGTATACACTTTTTATTAATTGTTAACTATTGTCAATGTTTGTTTAATGATTTATTAGTTTATGCAATTATTAAGTTAAGATGATAAACACATTTTGTTAGTTGTCAGTACAGATAATTATCAAATTATCTTATATTGTAGGTAAATTAGCTCTGAAATGAATAGGTATGTACAATTAAATTACTAATAAATTTATAGTTTTTTTATTGATTGCGTCAAAACGTGATATAATGTCACAAATGAACTGATCAGAAGAGATATAGAGAGAAGTTTTATGAATGTTCATGAATGCCAAGCCATTTAGGCGAGCTATAATCACAGGTAGACCTAAGATATGTTTTCAATCTACGGAGACTAGAAAAACTTTTTTCACACGATCATGAACCTATTGGACTTGTAAGAAGTACTCGTAAAATGTTGCAAGCATTTGTATAGGTGTCACATTTCTCCAGCTGAGACAAAACATCCTGCATATCATCTTTCAAACTTTACTTGTCTTTTAAACGATGTATGTTGTGTGAACATGTTTCTGGGTCAGGTGTATCAACCGGATAATGTTTTAGGAGCTTATCGGTAATGTCTACGTTGATGAGGGAAAGTTTTGATTTTGTAAATTATTAAGCATAAATTAATAGCTATCCTTCATTATACTAACAATATTATATATTATTCCATACAAGTAAAAGAGGAATATTATAATTTTTTAATGGCATTTTTATTTTAAGGGCACGTTTTATTAAAGTTATTATTATATAGAAAGGCATTCATATAACAATAGGGCACCATGACTCCTTATAATAGTGATTTTTATTGCAGAATTCATTAATTTTAATCATAAAAATTTAAAATTGCTCAACCGAGTCAATTGATTTGCTTAACTCATAGCAAGCTATGCCAATATAGGTGGTTCAATAAATCAATTTTGTAAATGATTCAATAACATATAATATTTACAATGAAACATAAAAAAACACAATTTTCTTCATTTAGTAATTCCAATTAACTAATAACTATATGTATCTTCGAAGATACATTCTAAACAAATTTATCTAAATATTACCTCAAAACCTATCTATAAAATAATGTATGTGCAGTACGAAATATATTATATGAAAACTAGAGCTCACAAACAACAATATGCATTACAATAGAAAATATAATATAGAATGTTCGTCATATAGTCATAATGATTCAGTTCATTTATTAAAATTTAATTCGTTTTAGAATCATTAATATTGGACCTTCATGCTTGCCATTAGCAACTTAAAATCGCGTTCAACGTAGGATACAAAATTGGGGCATTCATTTATATTCCGACAACATTCAAGAAATAAGAAATTTAATAGTTGTAAATATTTCCACAATTAATAATAATAAAATTGTTAAAAATATAAAACCAAATTTAGTTAGGTACATATAGTCAAACATGGCTGAAAATTGAGACAATGCTAACTAAATAGCTTCATTTAATAATAAAATATGAATAAGGAGTGTAAGGCAATGATTCTGGAAAAAGTAAAATTTATATTATTATAATACAGACGGACGTGCTAAAATGAAATGCGAAATAATAATGTAAAATGCATTATTATATGTATTAGTGCATCCTCCTTTCATGTAATCAATTTTATTTCACACGCTCTATATGTATTAACTGCTTATTTATGGAAAATATCATATATAATCAATCAATTGTACATAAAGTAAAGCAAATATCTAAGGCTAAGATGTCATTTGACATTCAACTGATATTAATTGAATTGTTACTTCAAGATATATTACGAAATTTAAAATACATATATATAATCTAGCAAATGAATGCGTTTTTATCACTAATAATAAATTTTGTCACTATACAAGTGGAATCAAATATTTAAGTATTTATGGTCACATAACAAAAGTTGCATAAAAAGATTCGCAATTTTCAATTTCTGAAATTTATTATTTTCACTTTTAATTTCAAGCACTAATAATTAAACTTTTAATGTAACAAGTTTTCATAATACAATTTGTTTATACAACAAGCTATCAAAACTAAATGCAATAAGTTTTCTGATAATGGTATAATATTTAGGTATAGTATGGTTATTTTGATTTTATTAATATCATGATAATAACATGATAGTTAAAAATGGTAGTTTTTAGTGAAAAAGAAAGCACTAAGTAATTACACTTGATTAAAATACGAAATGAAAAGTTTTATTGGATTAATATAAAATGTATTTAATAAAAGCATTATGTATTAATGTATTAATGTTCAATTAATATGTAAGGTGTTTTAAACCATATTCATTAAATACTAAAATAAGCAACTTATAATCATAAAACAATATTTTTATGAAAAATCCTTTCATATAAATAATGTTTTATATATGTAGATAAAAATATGGCTTAGCGATCAACACCACCAGATGAAAAATTATAGATATTTTTTATAGATACATTTGAGTTAATTAATATATTTAATACATATTTTAATCATCTTATCCAACTTAATGATCTTGATTTATTTTATTTTATTTGGTTTTACTTTAAATAAATTCATTTAAAAAATGTATTTAGTATACCTATAGTTAAAGTATTTGGCATTTCATATATTTTTTTGTGCATAACATTTAATAATTGAAATTAGTGAATATGTAAATAGGTTATAGTTCAAATTAACAAAATATTCATAATTATTAAATATACGAAGCGTATGAAATACATACCATATACAAAAATATAACAGCATTGTTATTTTATATTAACAAAATGTACATTTTTATTAAAAAATAATTGGAAAAATCTCTTTAAAATATTTCTGTCATAAATTATAACTATATATTGGTTAACTATTTCTGCAGTTTGATTTTGTTTATTGACAAAATTTATAATGTTCATTTTGCAATAATTATGTGGCTAATGACATATTTTTCAGCATTGCCACACCTATTTGATTGCATACAAATGTTAGATGTAATAGTGTTTTATATGTATATAGGAGTACTTATACCAAAGATACTAAAGAATGACTTATACAGTAGACAAAAAGTTCTAGGATTAGGAATACCTAAAACGTATTCTAATTTAAATTATTAAAAAATATGTCTAACACGTGCCTATACATGGTCGGCGCCGCAATTTTTATATTAGGGGGGCTACTCCAACCCAAACGCTGTTTAACCGATAACATATCATAATATCTCCAAAAATGTATTTTCAAAAACTGGGTAAAAAACCGACAGGCACTTAATTAACCAACAAAGCATTAATTATTGGAGGTGCTAGCGCCACCCCCCCCCAGCCATGCTTTTATAAGTAGGTATATTATTTACTTAAAATAGAATATCCTAGAATATGAATGAAAGTTTTGTTAATGCCATAAATTAAGCATAAATTATGGCCTAAATATATCAAGCACACAAAAAATTTTTTTTAGTCCCACAGTTTTTGTAGTCCAAGTAAACTTCTTCCGTGTTATCTCATTCTCCACTCACAATCGTTCTATCTCTAAAATTCAAATCTTTCCTCGCTATAGTTATATTGATTATAACTTAATAATTATAATATGTATAATATATAGTCCATTACTTTTATTATGTTGCACTGACAGTGTCTGAAACATTATGAATCATTTTGGGGACGTAATAAACACATTCCCGATTCGACACAGTATACTTTATACATAAATTTATATATATATGTGTATGTTAAAGAAAATACATAAATTTGCATAAATAGAAGCTGTCTTTTTTCTGTAAAAATATGACTTAGCACCTAAAACTTTATAATTAGTAACTACAGCTTCGAGATACACCTTTCTTCATGGTTGTCTTTGCGCTGTACTAAGTTAGGGCAAAATATAATATAGTTTCGAGTTACGACCCCTAGTTAATTACTCTCTATATGGTTACAGGGGGTAAAAATGAAAGAGATTACACCACTAACCTGTTCCAGAGTAGGAAACTGTTTCGTTGAACTGAGATTCCGAGACATGTGAGATCCATTGCACAGATTCCTGTGTCTGTTGAAAAAGTAATATTTTTAAAATATTCAGATCTTTCTTATGCAGTTTTTGGTAGGAATAAAATTTACATGTCAATTGCAGTGGTATATAGATATAATGGGTTTTTAAATGTTTGGTACTTCCCAAACACTGTTTACTAATTTGTATAAAATATTGATTTTAATATATTGACCTCGGATGGCTTCATTTACGACATCTTGGAAAACAGTCCAAATCTGATGGGGATCAATTTCATGTTTATCAGCAGTCGGATGATGAACCTCCACCTTTAAGTAAGATAAAAGTTCCAAGAATTAGGTGTGTGGGTGTAGATAATTTTGATCGAGTGAATGAGAATATATATCTAGACTTATGGTAATAGGTCGTTAGCTACTGAGCTAAGCGAACTATGCAGTAGGTATTATAGGATAGTTGAAAATGTTTTTTTAATCAGCTGCAGAGAAAAAATTAAATCGATTTAAACATTGAGATGTCACATTTAACAATTCCCTTCATAAATCAATCTGGTGTAAACATTTAAGGAAAATCGGTTCAGTAGTTTAGAAGATATAGCACTTAAAAATGTAGCATTTTGAAACAAAATATTTTTCTTTCATTCTTTCATTCTTTCTTTCTCAGATTTTTAATTAATAACGAACTTGTATCTTTAATTTAATCCAATTTATTTGGAACTTCGTATGCAAATATAGTGAAACAAGAGGATTAAAACTATATTAAATTTGTTCTGATCCGATGTCATGAAGTTTAGATAATTAGTTTTTCATTTCATAAATTTATAATAATTATCGATTATTCTTAAGAATTACAAGTTCAGCGGATCAGCGCAGTTAGTTAGTAAATCTGTGAGATCTCTTATTAGCTAATAAAATTGCTATTGATTTTATTCTTCTCAATGCAAGCTACCGTTAATCACAGTCACAGTCAGAGAGATGGAATTATACTATTCCTCAATCATAGAGTAATAATACGTTACTATATATAAGTATAACCAAAGTAAAATTAAGCTTAAAAAGGAAAAATATTTGTTATCAAATTCCTTATAATGAAAATTTCTTTTGTATTCAATTTTTCAATCAAACAAACAAGAATAATAAACATCTTGAAAATCAAAAGTAACCATTTTATTTCACTTATTTTAAGGTTTGATCGAATCTGTGTTATATTGTGTTAATAAGACATTTTTTTTAAATCAAAGCTAACCTTTTTATTTCACTTATTTTAAGGTTTTTACGAATCTATGTTATATTGTGTTATGTACATATTGTGATTTATTTATTTCTGATTAGCTTACCAACTTCTTGCCATTTTTGGAAATAAATAAATATATTACAGATATTTGTTAATTGAAGAGCTTATACATTAATAGTAACATGTGGAAACATAGCAAATATTATACATGATAACATAATTAGGCAGTGAAAATGATCAAATAGTAAAACTACGTATTTGTAAATAAAAGTTTAAAATTCTTAAGGGGCGATAATAAAATATATGGTAAGTAATATTATATAAAGTTTCCCGATACAATTTGATGAAATATCAAAATAATTTTGTTCGATAATGTACATAAAATGTGTAAATAAGAGATCAATTTCGATTTATATACATAAATATGAAATCAATTTTTAATGGACAGCAAATTTAGAAATAAAGTGATAAAATTCGACATATCAATCTGTTCTTCTGGAGGTTCGGACCCTCCTGCTCACTTTTTTTATGTCTATTTTATGAAAATGTTGGCGCCTATCTTGCCTATCAAATTCAATGTCTCATCTTGAAAAATTCAATTTATGACACCTATGAACATAGAAAATATATACATACACTATACATAAAATACTCCTCGTCCACCTCCACCATGACTCCTGCTTCTGATGAAAAAACAGTGGCGCCCCTCACGAGAATGAATTTACACTAGATAAAATTAAACATTTAAGGAGATACGCCCTTCTTGGGAATGAATTTACATTACATAAAATTAGACATTTAAGAAGGGGCGCCCTTCTTGAGAATGAATTTACACTACAGATAAAATGAAACATTTTAGGAGGGGCGCCCTTCTTGGGAATGAATTTACATTACATAAAATTAGACATTTAAGAAGGGGCGCCCTTTTTGAGAATTAATTTACACTAGATCTCTTCCCAAACGTGGGGGTGCTTTTGCAGATTGCCTGCCTCATTTCGCTGACAAGTTGTGAAGCAGAGCGGTCATTTTCGGCAGTGAGGAGACACAAAACTACTCTAAGATCAACAATGGGCAAGGAACGACAAACTTCCCTTGTGCTTAAGAATTCATATTATGATGTCCCAATAGATGCTGAAAAGGTTCTCAGGTGATTTATACAAAAACAACCACGGAGATTGTTCTCTCATTTGTATGAAACATTGTGATTAATTAAATTCTATATTATGAAACTGATTTCTAAAAATATTATTGATGCACAAAATCTGTGTAGGTACCAGGAACATTTACTATAATACCATAACATACATTTCTATTTCTAGCTACAATGTTATGACATACCTACACTATTACATATTAAACTATTTATTGCTGAATCTATAGGTATCTATGTACTTCGAATCTGAGTCTTATTTATATCTATATATCCTATGTATAGAGGTACACGAGGTATAACTCTTCTCTTTACATCTTTTTGATGGAAATAAATATGATACTGATAGGTAAGTCGGCTTTAATAGTTTTATGTATTGTTTTATGTTTCATATTAATTACAACAGCAAATAAAGGCTTATTTCTGATTACCCGAGGTATATAGTAGAACAGGCTATTATTATTGTCATACCATCGCATTACATATTACCCATTTTTGTATTCTGATATCCTTGTTTGTTTCATTCCATATTCCATATCTCTTTTATATATTCATTCTGTTAGTATTATGTATTTGTTAAATATTAAATTAGTTAAAATATAAATTAGTATCTGTTAATACTAGTATAGTATTTTTTATATTTTTTATTGTATACCTAAGTATGTTTAATAAAACGCTTGCTAAATTGCTATAGCATTATTACCATATATAAATAAAGCATATATAGGTTATTTTTTATTCTGTACAGGATGTAAAAATATATTTATTCAACATAATTATTTCTTCCTACTTATATATTTTACTAACGGTTATGCACAAAGTACATACGCTTGGGGGAGTTGTTAAAATGATATAATGGAATAAGTAGTGAAATTAGTATTTTTAATATCATGAATGAAGTCCTTTTGATATTGGAAATTGAAGAAAAAAAAACATAGGTATGAATAATTAAAAATTGAATAACTGTAAACATAAGAAACCACTCCTTTCGTCAAAAAAGCATGGAATGAGAGTCCTGGCCTGTTGTGTACTTAATAAATTTATTAATATTATTAC
The DNA here is from genome assembly GCA_036023295.1 of Invenusta paracnida. NCBI lineage: Eukaryota > Metazoa > Platyhelminthes > Proseriata > Coelogynoporidae > Invenusta > Invenusta paracnida. The sequence goes on along the minus strand of JAYRBW010141889.1, from coordinate 2,375 downwards.
TAAATATTAACCTTGGCTGTGTATAATCCAAGAATATATACCTACATTTTTACAAACCATTAAAATGTCTTATTTTCAAATCTTTTATCAGCCATATTGTTAAACCTCTCATCTCTGTAAAGCTTGTAAATATCTATTAATATATTTCCACGCTATAAAATTAAACTGTCAAACAATTAATGTTCAATACAAATAGATAAATATTTCCTGAGATGCATTCTCCTGCATTCTAAGCTCAAAATCGAAAAATTTTCCACCACCGGAGATTGCGCCTTTAAATTATGGCGCCCTGTAGAAACTCCTGGATCCACCCGCCCCTGATAATATATATGTACAATTATAAAAAAATATAATGAGGTGTTTGAAATAATGTTTATGGTAAACTCAACAAAACTTGATAAATTTTTATAAATTATTGTCTTTAAAAATCATATTTATAAATTTTCTGCCCATTAAAAATTTGATTTCGTATTTAATGTATATAAGTCAAATTTGATCGAGATATTTACAGGTTCACTTTAACAAATATTTTGAATGCATATTTAATGTACATGATATTATGTCGAATTTGGTGTAATACCTACCTCTCTATTTAATCGAGAGAATCTATAAGATTGTAGATATAATTAAATATCTCAATATATATTTATGTGTACTGTGAATAATTGTCGTAATTCCTATAATGAATATTTCAGCACATAGCAAAATATATTAGTTGTAGAACTTCTTCAGGAGAATCAGAAAAATAAGGAATATTTCAATCTGTTTAGATACAGCAATAATTTTAATACAAAAAGTCACGAAAAAATCATAATGGATCTAATTACTTGTTTGGTACAAAAATCGAAAACACCTTTTAGAAAGTCTCTGAAATACATAAGTGTAATTATTCACCACTGCAGTGTTGAATATAATATAGGTATTTAATGTATGATGCTTATTCTTGAAGACAAGTATTTAAATTTGTTTTTTTAAATTAACAATTTCTGAATTATTTATATGTCATCTTAGATTTGTAAATTTATTCTTTTGAATTGTAGGAATACAGGAATATATCAATTTTACACAATTTTATTTTATAGACTTGTAATTATTTTGAAAAGATGAAAAAATGTGAATCGAATAGAAAAATGTGTTTTTAAAACAATTATAAAGCTATGATAATCACCTTAAAATAGCCTAAAGTAGATAAGTGAAATTAAACTTACCGATTTAACTGATTTTCCCAGTATTTCCAGAGATTTGGAGTAAATGTGACAGACAATATTGGTCGTCCCAACATCTACTGCGGCGATGTAAACTGGTGCTTCCATGGTGGCCTTCTGATAAGACTCACAAGAATTTCTGTGTTTTTGTAATGGAAATTGAGGGATTTTTAATGACTGCAAAATTGCGAAAATTATGAAATGACCCTTGTTGAGAATCTTAATATTACATAACAGGTTACACCAACGTATAAATAGTATAGTACTATCTTGTAATCACATAATTCGCTGTCATTATTCCAATGGTGACAGTCATAGTAAGTTGATAATAGTGGTTTAGTTGTTTACAAGTTAACGTAGGTGTATATGGACTATATAAATGTGCAATATCGACCGCATTCTGAATCTATTATGATTCACGAGAACACGACTGTGTCTGCGCAACATTGTGGATTCGCACTAATAATCGTACTATATACATACATATATTTGCTCTATGAATTATAACTTTCAACAGTAAGTACAAAATGGCGTTTTATTCTTTAGGCTGGCCCCAAGCATATAGGGTATAATAATTGGGTTGATAATACTATAGTCTATATCTTGTTACTTAATATGTTACATTTACCTATTAATAAGAAGAACGAGACAACCTCCCATAACTTAAGTGCACCATGACAGTTTATGTACAGAAAAAACTACCCGTAAGAATCAATTGATATATATCATAGTATTATTTGAATGAGCTTTCTTATAGCGCTAGACTTTCTTGAATGTGTAGCTTGTATAGCAAATATTATTATTAATAATATAATAACAAATTGAATACCAAAAGTTTTACTAGCAAATATAATATATTTCAAGAACATTACAGAATATTGGTCTATATTAGTAAAGGACAGAAAAACAAAAGAGTATCTTCTCGGATAAAATGTCCGGATTACATTTTATCCGAGAAAATACTCTTGTTTTTCTATTATTATCCGGATAAGTGGAACAAACCTAATTCATATAGTAAAGGACACTAAAAATACGAACTATACAATTAATCTGCAAATAACCTATCAGAGACTACCGTGTATAATATAAGAATAATTATTATTATTCATTTATAAATAATGGTAAAAAATATACACGTAGTCTGGTTCCTCTTTTCACGTCTTTTCATGA
>JAYRBW010141878.1:0-15034 GCA_036023295.1 Invenusta paracnida | reverse complement strand
TGTCTGGTGAAGCGGAGACCACCATCAATCCAGACACCGAGGAAGCGGAGTGCTGTAACCACTTTGATAGGTGTATTGGCGCTGCTGCTGCGGCTGCTGCTGCTTTCGTCCAGGTCCACCGACCTGACCCCCCCCCCCTTTAGCCGGAAGGGTGTGGAGATATTGAGTGGGTGGTACTCCGGACCGCTGAGTGAAGGAGCGTAGATCATTGGCGGCTGCCTCGGTCCACCCCCTCTCCACTGCGATCGAGAGTGTTTGAGTCCTGTCATTGATTGCCAGCATGGCGGCATCCGGTTCTCCCGGGTCAAGTGCCTGGAAGATAGTCTTGAGTGATTTGGCTTCTGCTTTTCCTGGTTTTCCCAAGAGTGAAGTCCCCTCGGTGTCCTGTGATAGCTGGGTGAGGGCGTCTCCCAGTAATTGGATGTCCATGTCCCATCGCGGACAATGTCCAAGATGATTTCTGTTATCTCGTCGCTGGCAAGCCAGTAGATCATGTTCTCTATCCTCTTCAGTGCTCCAGTGTTCATTAACTGGAGGGGGGTCTGCATAGAGTTGACGTCAGTGTCCACCTCATCGCTGGCGACCCACTTGTTCAATTCGGGCCACAAGCCCCTCAAGTGTCTGTTCCAGACGCGCCACTCGATTGGCCTGAGGGTTCTGGATTTCCACCTCTGCCTGGATATTTTGCGGTACTGCCTCATCGTCGTCAGCAGCAGGAATTCCGTCGTTATGGAACATGAGTTGAACTATTGAGATAGTCGAAGAAACCTTGCTGATGACTAGCCGTAGCTTATGAAACAAACCTACAAATCGAAAACTGGAGATGCAAGTGTGTGTTTGCGTCTCCGTATATATACAAATACAAGAACGAAACCAACAATACAAATGACCAATAGGAATTAAGCACGTGATCGAGATCAGTCAGTACAAGAGTTCTGATGAATATAAGTCCGATATAAAAGATATATAAATATATATTTCCGATTGTAAAAGTCATGATGCACCAGCTTGATGCATGAGGCACCACATACAATGGTGTAGGTACCTTCAGAACATTTTGCAACTGTTTTCATGGCAAAGTCATTGAATCGAAATTGGCATCCACGTGTGATGTTTTGAAGAAAACCTTTTCTGAATCTGATTTCTTAAACATCATAACCTTCATCTTGGTCCAGTTGATGTCAGCACCACCATCACTGAGTCGCGGAACCAAAAACTGTTCATCGACGGACTTCTGCTTCCAGTTCATGACTTCATCCGTTGCCAACTCATGCACTTTGTAATAAGGAGGGTTCTTCTTGGCTGTCCACAAAATGATTGGAATCTGCATTGGCACCTGGATATTGCCAGCCAGCTGAAAGTTACATTGAATAGTGCTGTGCATGCTATTGCATTCATATTGTCCATGGTCTACCTCAAATATGTGGAATGTGACAATATCTACATTTTCACTATTTTTCAAGAAGTGTCGAATCATGCAAGGCATAATTGAATTTTTGTTCTGCCCAGTGCACCCATCCAAGAACAATTCAACTATGAAATTATGAGCCACGTCACATTGCTTCAATATGCATAGACTCCTATAGCAATTTTGCATGAACCTCTGCCAGCAATGCCCTCATGCCAAAACTGACAGTAGCCAGTCTTCTTTTTCAAGTCGTATACAGTGAAGTTGTAGCATGTTAGTCTACACTTGTAAAAGATTGACAAATGCGTAGTTGATGGAGTATACATGACCTGTTGTAAGTCAAATATAGTGGCACCAAATTCCTCACTTTCTTCAGCCCTTTTCTTTGCCATACTTTTCACTCTATGTACCTGGTCTTTTTCAGCAATGTGCTTTGTATATTGTTGCTTGGTATCTTGGGACACATTATTAATACCCTTGTCTTTAATTGATTGACGCAGGCCACACATATCCTTCTTAGGCATGTGAAATCCTAAATTCATTAGACATTGAACACTTTTCGATAGGTTCCCAGGGACACCTTCTTGTTGATTTCCGTTTCTTGTTCTTCAACATACATTCTATACATTGTTGCAATGTTCAGGTCAGAATATAGATACTGCTTGGACGATTTTTTCTACAGTAGTGTGACTCTACGCATGGATACTTGTTAATGTGGTCACGCACTACGTCACATAAATGGTTGAAAACTGCTTTCTTGGCATTGCTCATACCCCCATGAGCTTCTGGTGTGACAGAACCATGATTAACATTGTTGATCGCCATTCTTATCAATTGGTCACTTTTAAGACCCAGTGTTGCCAAAAATAGCTTCTTACACATGGGTATATTTTCATCCAGGTTATACAGGTAAGTATTTTCACATTTGCTATTTGGTCCCTTTTGTATTTTTTTATTGACAACTTTAACATGAGATTTTATGAAGCAACGCTGCAGCTGATTCTCGCCAAGATCATAATATGCACTGTTGATGGACATGCGCAAATTGTCAGTAATCTCTTCACAACGTTTACCTTGCTTCTTGCAGCCTGCTCCATTACATCTAGGCAGTAAAATGCCACGCTTTTGAGCAACAGTTTTGTGAGTATTAGGACTCTTGTACAACATGCCAGTGTTTCTCAATTTATTACTCAAAACAGATTGATTTGGCTTCATTTTCTTTTTTCTCGGACTATGTGTATTAATGTTTACATCAGATGCACCTTCAACATAAAATTGCTCTTTGATGTTTTCTTCATTTGATGGTCGATAAGACGGATGAAATTTGACATCTGTGGTATCACTATCTGTGTTGATACTTTCTTCATTTGACGGTCGATAAGACGAATCAGATTCGACGTCCGTGGTATCACTATCTGTGTCCTCATAATTTCTATTGACCTTCCTGAACTGTGGCGGTCAACCAAGTGGACCCACACCTACTTCATTATCACAATCCATTTCAATTTTGCTGTTTGAACCATCGGACACATCCTGAGGCACCACTCCATCCAACACATCCTGAGGCACCACTTCATCCAACACATCCTGAGGCACCACTTCATCCAACACATCCTGAGGCACAACTTCATTGAACACATCCTGAGGCACCACTCCATCAGACACATCCTGAGGCACCACTCCATCGGACACATACTGAGGCACCATTCCATTGGACACATCCTGAGGCACCACTCCATCCAACACATCCTGAGGCACCACTCCATCGGACACATACTGAGGCACCATTCCATTGGACACATCCTGAGGCACCACTCCATCAAACACATCCTGAGGCACCACTCCATCCAACACATCACCAATTACACTAGTAATATCATAATAATCAGATGTTCACTCACCAAATGAAATTGTATTTGAACGGCCATGGCCTTGCCCAAGCTTTCCCATATAATTCCAATGGATTCTAATAATAACAATAATTCTAACACCGTTTTCTTCAGAATACTTTCTACTTTGCCACCGATCCACCATTGCGCATCATGTCCTTTCCCCACCATACGTCAACAATGTCACCAGATTTGAAAACCATTATTTCAACAGTATTGAATCACAAGCTGTAAAATGTCTTAACCAAACAAGTTTTTTGTTCTCATTTAGCAATGATTGGTAATACATTTGCACTCTAGTATTAGTTCAAACACAAATTGAATTCAATAGCTCATTACACAAAAATAAGCCAGTGTAGTCAATTGGATCCACCATAGAAGTATCAAAGTCAATCTTCAAACCAGAAGGATGTCAATAAAAATAAAAATCTTCTAACTCATTCACATCAGCCATGTCAGGATTATCATCACCAAAAAAGACCAACCAACCATCCATGTCTATGTCCTCATCATCTAAATCCCCATTCTTATTGTCATCATCACTTGTTTTGGCATCCTTGTCATCCACATTTGATGCATTGTTGGATTTGCCATTAGAGTCACTGTTGGTACCACCTTCTTCAACATATATCAGAATTGTCATTTACTTGTTGTATAATTCTTCTATTACATGCTTCATTTATTTTATCAATGGCATTTTGCTTTGCTACATGCATCATTGTCAAATGATATTTTGATTGTTATAGTAAGAAGCATCTGGTATATATTTTATCAACCTAGCTGCATTTTAGAAACATGAGTTTTATGTTGGCCAATCACAGTCAATCAAGCTATGCATTGAAACTAGATACTGCATAGTGTGTGTATGTATCATTAATTATTTCTTGTTATACCTACATGATAAAGATAAGAAAAAGGAAGAAATTGTAGCTGGCTAGCCTTATTATTATTATAAAGATTTTGTCCATAAATAAACATAAAACCCATGCGTATTTGCTTACTTATGATAGACATGGATATAATGATACTAATGTTACTTACTAATAATAAAAACATAACATTTAAACATATTTATAATTTTACAAGTATACTTCTTCTTCTTCTAGTTACCAATCTCTGCAGATATTTGCGGGGCCCCTCAGCAACCTCATGGTCTTGTTCAGGTTGTCAAGGATTTCTTTTAAATTCGGGTTAGGTCCGAAAAGGTTCTTGAGGAGTCCTGTTCCCTCCACGCATCGGGTGAGCATGTGTTCGATGTCGTCCACCTCCTTGCAAGTGGAGCATAGCTCTGATTCTGCCTTTCGGATCTTGTGGAGTGTGTGGTTAGTAAGAGGGCACACACCTGTAAGTAGTTGTCTATAATTTATCTCCTCACAGCGTCTACCACCTGAGGGCCTCTTATGTCTGTTCTGCCTGCCCCCGGTCTTATTCCATATTTCGATCTCTTCCGTCTTCTTCTTCCTCCTGTTTCTTATTGAGCGGTTTATTGCTGCTGCGGCCGTTCTGAGGTCCAACGGGGTTAGTTCCTGGGGGAGGTTGCCGGCTTCTCCAGCTAGACGGTCTGCCATCTCGTTTCCTTCCAGCTCGCAGTGGCTGGGTACCCACTGGAAGGTGATAGTCGCTGTCTTTGAGAGTTGGAGTATCTCTTCCCATATCTTCTCGCACATCTTGTCTTTCTGGCCTAGTGGCCCCTCTGCTAGTCGTTGGATGGCCGATCTGGAGTCTGAGCAGATCCTAACTGCTTTGGTGAGATCTTTGGTGCTGTCTGGAAGTGTGTTTAGCCTCTCTAGGGCAAGACGCATAGCAGTTAACTCAGCACGGTAGCTGCTGCAGACTATACCAGCCGCTCCTTTTTCTTCCAGTGTTTCGCCGTTCGGTAGTTGGATGTAGGCTCCCCCTCCTCCGCCCCTTGTGCCTTCTTTGGCTGAGCCATCGGTCCAGCAGATTGTATCCGCCGGTCTAAGGTTATTGAGGGCTGTCGTGGCCACCTCCTTTCTTTGTTCTGGTGGGGCTGATCGTTCTGTTCCTTTCGGCATGTCCACGTGAAATTCTACCTTGCTGATCGTGCCATCAATGTCCCAAGGAGCTGTGTTCTGGAACAGTGCGAGGGGTTCTCTTGGTATGTTTGTGAGTCCGGCCTCTTCTATGGTACGGTCCGCTGATCTCCTCCAGCATGTTTTGAAGGGGAAGGTAGCTTCTTCATTCGGTGGAGGGGGTATTGGTCTCCCGTCTCTTCTTGCTTCCCTACATGCCTTTTGGAATTGTTCATACGCCCTGTTTTTTAGTCTAGGCTTGACTTGTTTCCCTGCTATGGCGTAGCCTGGGCTGTCGGTGGGAAATCTGAGTGTTCGTTCCTTCAAGATAGCCGCTCTTTCCTTCGCCCTTTCCTCCAAGGTTGTGAGGTTCGCTGCTTCTAGGAGTAGTGGGATGGGGGTGGCTTTTATGCATCCTGTTATAATACGGGCGCATGCGTTTTGCTCAGTCTCCACTATCTCCCTTGTTGATGGTTTGGATGTGGATCCCCACACTCCTATAGCGTAGTCTGCAATCGCTCTCGTGGTGGCCATGTATGCCGTTCTAAGCACCTCTGTCCTTGCCCCATATGTTTTCCCACCGATCCTCACAATGTCCTTGTCTCTCCAGGTGGTGGTGCGATGGAGTCTTCGTCTTGGTAAGTTATACGAGGTGAATTCGTTAATGGGGTCGTAGCTTTGACACAGCCGGTAATTGTTCTTGCCACCATGTTTTGAGTGACTTCTAGTTTAGCTAGGTTAGTACTGGATATTATGGTACCCACACGTCGGCCCCGTACTCGAGCGTACTCGAGGTAGCTTCGGGTGTATCCAACATAGAGTCTCCTTATGCAATCTGCGCTGCATCCCCATGTCGTACCATATCAGACAGTTTACTGAGCTAGTTGCATCTTCTGTTGGCCTCAAGTGTTACTTTCTTGACCTGCTTAGAGAAAGTTAACATTTTGTCCAGGACAATACTCACTGGTCTGACCTCCTCCTTGTGCGAAACGTTAACGCCTTCGATGTTCAATGCTGGTCTCCTGAACGCTGCCGAGTCACCGCTCCAGTTTGAGAACAAAATGGCTTCACATTTCGCCGGCGTCTACTTCATATTGTAGAACTGGCACCAGGCAACGACAGCGTCTATGCCGCTTTGAATGTAATTCGCTACCTTTTTTTTGCTTTTTTAGGGTGAGAATTAGAGCTCCACATCGTGAGGTCATCTGCAAATAGACCATATTTCAGATATTCAATCTTGTCTAGTTCCAACGCTAAATCGTTGATGTAGCATATGAATAGGACTGGACCTGTGACGGAACCTTAAAGGACTTCTGCAGAGTATTTCTTAGTCTTGCTCAGGGACTTGCCTACTTTACAGACAGCTCTCCTGTCACCGAGGCATGCATTTTTAATAAATCGATTGTATTAGCGTGAGAATTTTAAATTAAAATATTCCTCTTCTTTAATTCTTTATATAATTTTTATAAAAAGTTAAGTCCTCAGACGGGCTCGATCCAGCAACCTTGGGTTTAACAGACCAAATCATTAGCCGATTGTGCCTATGGGAGGCATTTGAGGCATACTCAATGGAATCGTACTGGTTGACGCTGGCTACCCAAATAGACAATGGTTGATGCCCCCTTTCACCAACCTACAAACCCCCACACAACGGTGATTCAACACATCTCACATGAGGACAAGAGTTTTGATCGAAAATTCATTTGAAAGACGGAAGCAGAGGTTTACAATTCTTCACAGTGAGGTGCATTTAAAGAGAGAAAAGGTTGGTCGTGTGGTCAGTGCGTGTGTTATTTTGCATAACATTGCAACTGACTTCAATTTGCCTGACTACGTCGACAACGACTGTAGCCTGTGCCCGTTGTTAATTATGACGGGCCATTGAACAATATCAATTTGTATAAAGCAAATTTTGTTGAAGAAATTTTTGTTTAAATGTGTTATAGTTATATATAATTAAAATGTTTTTTTTAATTCTATGTACACTATTTATATGAAATTAAAGTACTGTCTAACCACCGAAATACTTCATATTCTATATATATATATATATTTATATATTCTATACGTATGTTTAGAATTCATTTGTTTAAATATTTGTAACGATAAAGATCTATAACATTCATTCGCAGTTTTAATACAGAGAAAAAATGTTTAACCATATAGGAATTTATGTTATTAAAAAATCTAAACAATAATAAATTGTTTTGATCATAAAATTAAAACAAAACTTAACATACGTATTAAATATATAAAAATAAATGAAGGGAAAAGTTTTTCACCACATACCTACATACAGGGATTTTTTTATTAATATCGATTCTCTCAGGTGAGGAAATATAGCTGTGGGTAAAGGGAATTTACATGTAGGGAAAGCATATTAATACGTCTAGATTAATGTCTTTGACTACACCCCAATTGTTCAACGTTATAGAAAAATATACCAAATTTGGTTTAGACAGTATGAAAGGTGTATGAAAGGTAATTTCTGAGATTACGGTAAAAATTCTGTGTATAGTATACTTGCAGAAAGTATTAATTAAAGGCGTGGCCATAATTATATTTAGAACTTGATTTATTTATGATTATTTGTTGACAGTCAATTTTATAAAATTTAACATCCTGAACTCAATGATTGAAAATCAAAACGCATTTGAATGAGTGACGTATATCTAATGTATAGAAAAAGTTCTAAAAACATTATATTTGTGCTTTAAAAAGTTACTATAGTAGATATCGCTGGTAATCAACTGCTTCTGCTTTGTACAAAGGAATGTCCTGTGATAAAGGAAATCAATCATATTATATACGGCAGTGAGCCATAGTTTATAATCGTGAGAAGCAAATAATTATCATGCAGCTGATTTTAAATCGTCGGCAACCTGCATTGCACTGCAAGAGCGTATCATTAAAATATCCTCCGGAATTTAAAATAAGGGTAAACCACTGGAAAGCGTAGATTGCAGTAATATGTAATATATTTGTACTATGCAATATATATAGCTACTGTGGATATGCATGTCTTGAACAGTTTCAACTTAGCCATTTTATATTTCCCATGCCACAGACTTTTTATCTTATCTATTCTAGTGCAGGCAGTCTCATCGCAAGCCTATTTCTGATTTCCTTGATACTGCTGCCATCTTTCTCAATACGAGCGCCTAGATAGGTGTATGTTCAACCTCTTCTAAAGGGTGTCCTCCTTAACGCTTATCCCAAAATCGCTTGGTTTATTTCCAGTGATTTCCACTATACTTTCTAGTCTGCACAAGATGATTGAGCACCTGATTTGACATGGATAACAGAACTGCATTATCCACATAGAGTAAGTGAGCCAGAGTCCTTCCTGTCATCCTAAGTGGGTCGAAATTTTATCCATTGTTTCCGCCTGCCTTTTCTCTAATAATGTTTTCAGTGTAGATGTTAAACAGCACTGGGAAAAGAGAACAGTTCTGTCTTACTCTTTGCCGGTGTACTATGTTCTAAGCTGACTGCAGACTTCTTAGAGCACTTAAATCAACTAGATGAGGTATGAGAAACCCACAGCTTCTCCCACAGACTCTGAAGGTTGAAAATGTGATCCCGCGTTCCTTGTTACTTCATGTGTCTGGCTTGCGTTATGTTGATTTTTTCTTTCATCTTATGAATCATTTTGTTTAGAATTATTTTAAGCAGCACATTTGGCGTGGCATATCAGTGATATTGTCCAGTAGGTTCCACTTTTTTCAGGTCCTCTTTCTTTATATGGGAGAAAAACAGCTAGGGGCCCCTATCTAATTTGTCAGATCTTCACACAAAGTTTGTGCATCTGATTATTTTTCCAAATTAATGTACAAAATTGCCGTTATAGATAATTCGGCTAAATTGTTTTATTTTGGAAAAAAGTTGAAAAGAAAAAAAACTCGTGAAAGGTTAAGCTGTGGCATCTGATACACTTGAATTTGTATATAAATAGAGCAGTATTCTTTCCACCGGGATATGATACCTTCTTAGTCTGTCAACGTCTTTCGATCGTTAACATTTATCATATTCACTCTGGGAATAAACTTCCTTTTAAAGCGAATGACCTCCAACATACATGGATCGAGTCTCTAAACCTGTACAGTTTGCGCATTGATCCAGGAGATATATGTTTACACGCGTATTTAATTTCCTTTGATGCTGCACAGTATTCTACATTTTCTGTGCTCTTGCCTCTTACTTTAAACAGTCTTCTATCTTCAATAAGGTCGTGTATTTTTGTCATCTATGGTTTTTTTGTATTTCCGCTTAAGGATGTGCTTCTTTGCCACTTCCAAGGTTGCTGCGTTGGTATTTTCTCACAACTCATTTGGAGTCATCTCATCTGCTAGGCTTGTTAGTGTTTAAACGATTTTTCAATTCGATAGTATATAGGAGAGTGGGATCTTTTCTACATACATATTTCGGACTGATGGTCTTTTTCTGCCAGACCAACATGTACGCAATTTTGATATTTAATTTGCTTAAGTAGAATATGTCCATGTGAATAGGTGGCGCTTGTAATGTTGGTAAAATGAGTTGCAAATCACTATAGCTCATAATTTTAACGAAGCAAACTGAACAAGATCATCTCTTCTCAGATTTATTTCACCTAGATAAAAAACGTCTTCCATTGCCGCTTCTTCCTGTTTTTTCACCAACCTTCGCATTGAAGTCTCCCATGCGAGAATAAGCATGCGCTCTATTTTGGCATCGTATTTTAGGCATAGACTGTCCTCTGTAACATCTCATAGAATGTTATGTATTTACAGAATATTTCATTCATGATTCATGTGGGTAATATCAGAATAACAACAATAACGGTTTGACCTAAAAATAAATAATTAGGTTTTACTGCAGTATGTAAATTAAAATTACGCTGAAGCAGGAGAGCAAAACATGACATTAATCATAGAAACTAATCAAAATATACATGTATAAATTAGAAAGTGTTATACTAATTAAGTTAGGTTATTAAAGTACCATAGGGCGGCCTATATTAGTTACAAATATCGGCGTCTATTGCCTGATGATACGTAAAAAATACATCGCCTAAAATCGTTATTATTTTTCGATTTTATATTAAAATCTTGTGACAATCATTTTTCTTTGTATTCCGAAAAAGTAAATAGTATACAAATTATGAAGAGTATTAATATCCATTTGTATTTTAAATTCCGTCTTATATTAAAACCTTTATTTATCGATATCAGTCTAATATAGCACCTTTTATAGAAACAGGTGAGTCTAGTATATCTCTGAACACAGCAGCTTGATTTATTAATTTATATTTTCATGTTTACATTCCTGACTCGATAAGCTCTGTAAACATGTAAATTAACCTATATTGTTACAAAAAATAAGTAGTAATGAATCGATATCAACAGTATTGTCAAATCATGGTATAAATGTTTTGTTATTATGTTCGAAGTTTTTTTTTAATACGCAGTAATATATTAATAAATGATGTACAATGGTATGTAAAGATATATAAAGGCATCATATTTAATAATCCGGTTTACAATACAAATTTGAATAAACGCAATTTGATCCAATTATAAAGCGTATACCTATTTTTAAAGTTAGCATGACACTAAATTAATATGTATTTCAACGTTACGCAGTAATGAATAACATATAGTTTCAATGACATGAACGAAAGTTATAGATTACCAATACAAAAACATAATACATACATATATTGCTAGAAATAGTTAGATGACACGAGATGTATATATAAGACACGTATAACATTTCTCAGTATATGTTCACGAATAAAACTATCAATTCATTGTTTAATAAAAAGCATTCGTTGTAACAAAATTTAAATATTTCATTTTTACTTACCTAAAAGCATTCAATCTATTCAATTTAACAACTAAACATATAATTTCACAAAAGAAGTATAAGCATTCAATAACATTCAATATTAAAATAGCTGAACTTTTTTCATTTATGAGCGTGGTAAATTCTATTCTGTTCAGTTTAACCAATTATTCAAGCAGTATAACATTAACTGAATTCAATGCAATGAAATATATGCCGGTTTTTCAAAATCGTGAACTTGTTGATGGATAAAACTCATTTAGCTAAAGGCTACTTATTGTGTACATTATAACTTTCTGTCAAAATTTATAATACAGGTTTTACATTTCAACAAAGGAAATTTTCAAATCACATTTGACATTATAGATTTAAGAAAGACATGTTTATTTATATTGCGACTACATTAATACATAAATCGAACTAAAGAATTTTACAACGGCAAAATAGATATATAATTAATTATCGAAAGATTAATTACAGTGTATGATGGTTGCCATATTATGTCATTAACAGTGGTTGCATAACTATGGATTTTTATATTTTGCATTATGTGGCGGAAATCTCAGTCCATATATCGACACAAATAGTTTTTATAACGACAACTCAGACAACTAGCGGCATGTCAATTCAATAGTAGAACATTGTCAGTTATTTGATGCATGACTCAATCGAAATCGAGTTAGAGTTAAGGTCATAATAAATTACTAAGTGTTGATTAAATTTGATTAGTTTATGCTAGTTTATACATGAATCAAATTAATTTATAAAATTAAAATAATGTTATAGAAAATTGCCAAAATAATTTTAGTGATTTATAACAAAAAATATCGAGTGATAAAGCATATAATTAATGCAATACAATTATATATCTACGTTTTTATTAATATTTTTTATGCTACTAATAAAATATTAGTAGTATAAAAATATATAGACTATTATACATAATATCCAAACCGTAATTTGAAAATATATAATTCATAATAGTTAGAATCAAAATTCTCTCTGTATATTCAAAATATATTGAATATAAATATTTCAAAATATACAATTAATAAAATTTCATATAAAAAACATATCACCTGAATAATAGGTATTGCAAAAGCACCAGTTTTTCCAGAACCTGTTTCAGCAAGGCCAATAATATCCTTTCCTAAAAAAATAAATTGAAATAATCAAAATTATATAAAAAGTGTAAGACAAAAAGTAAAACAATAACTTAAACTAACACTTAATATTCTAGTACTCAATTGAAAATATATTTTATATAATATATACAATAATAATACACAATTTTTACTAAAAAAAATAGAAATCCAATATTGACATGAACAAAAAAAGAAAAGGGATTTTCACTGTAACATTTATTATTGGAACTAATTTGTGACTTTTGTTATTATCAAGAAACAGGTATATAAAAGCAGGATTCCTATGCTTTCAAAATATTATTTTCCATGACTTTTCAATGTTAACATGAATGGCAAACATAACTATTACGCATTAAATATGTTTTACAAAATAGCCTCAATTTTCCCCTTAAAGACCAGCAACAATTAAATATTGTCTTTTATAAAGTAAACAATATTTTAAAAAGTAAATTAAATGTATTTGTAAATACTATTAATTATCTCTTAATATTTCAAAAATAATTTGTGTCATTTTAGTAAGCATTTGCTGTTGACCTAATAGCCACATAATAGACACATAATTCAAAAACATACACACGCAAAATAGTAAACAATGCATAAGTAGTCTGTTAATAGTTATCTCGGAATGTAATAATATTATAAATATACACTTATTGGCAAAGACACTTATTTGGCTCTCTGCAACTATAATTGTTGTTCATAACAAAATCAACATATAAAAATGAGAAAATGATGATCAATAACTGCTATGAAATGTTTATGCTTTTCAAGTTTTAAATTATTTTCCAAAAATGTTATGACTTTTCAAGAGTACTTGTTTCCATGCTTATCCAATTTTTTCGACTACATTATATTAGTATTAGTATTGAGATCGCCTATTGCATCATATTTTATTATTTGTATCATGTATATGATATATATTCTGTATCTTCTGACAAAACACTCATGTATACCTGTTGCTTGATAATAGACACAAGTCCAAAATTAGTTGCAATAATAAATGTTTCCTGAAAAATGGCTTTACATATTCTACAGTTCTACTTTACTATAATTCTATTCAACAGTTCTATAGACAAAGAAATATTGCCAGCTGGATATGTTTTTGTTGATAAGAGAGTCAAGGACTTGTTCAAGCTTTATTAATAATTATTAATAAATGTTATAATATATTAGTATATCTTATTATAATATATCTGATTAATTCTAGCAGCAAACATGAAATAAAATTTTTAAAAAGAGGTACATTTAAGTATCTTCATTTTTATTCAACTTTTAGTACTAAATGAAATATCTCAATATAGCAAGTGTTAAGATTGAAATGAATGGAAATATTTTATATTTCGATTCCAAAAAGCCTTAGTCAGAGTATTCAATAGGGATCTATAAATAAATAAAAACAAAATGTAACATGCCATAGCATATAACAAAGCAAGGATGCAGTGTTAAAATCGGAAAAAAAACTATTACTAAAAACAAAAATTCACAAAATATTTAATATTTAATTACTCAAAAAGCAAATGCTTGCAATTTTGTCTTCTCATGTCGAGCTTCCCAATCCTTTACTGCCTTGTATAACTAAATATATGCTATCTTGATAATTTAAATAGCAGCCATCGTAACTACCTACCACTTAAAAAAATAGTAATGATATAGTTGTAGTAAAATCGCATGATAGCATTTTAAAGCTCTATTGAAATCATTTTCATTTTCCTGTAAAAATTAGTCATATCAACCTTTGGTATTAATTTCATCTTCTAAGTAGCCATTTTCGTAAATTGTCAAAATGGAGATTAGGAGGTTTTATTCTGACTATGATTATCTCTTATTAAGAAAAATAAATTAGAATACTGTTTTTGCCTCTCACTGTGTGTTGATAAAGTATGAAAATTATTAAAAGAAAAAGAAAAATTCTAAATTGTTGAAAAACAATTTGTCTCCAAAGAGGGTAGTTCTTAAATAATTTATGAAGTAGTGGACACAAAATAACACAAATATCAAGAATATCATTTTGTTAACCTTGTTAACCTTTGTTAAATTACTATAAATGCTTTTAAATAACATTAAGCATGTCTTTAAATCAGAGTAAAATGTTATTTGATGTGTATGTGTCTGTGTCTGTATCCTTGCAATAATATTACTCCTGTTAACTTGAATTTTATTGATCTATATTAAATAAATGCTTGAGTAAGTAAAAAACTGCTAATAAATTAGCTATTCGAAAAATACCTATTCACCATATATTATGACTAATATACAAAAGTATGATACTAACCTTCAAGAGCCAATGGAAGTGCAGCCTCTTGTATCTTTGTGGGTGCTGTCCATTTCAAGCGTTCACATGCTTCACATAAAACATCTGCAACTCCCTTCAATACAAAACAAATAAATACATACAATGTTTACAATGTGTTTTTTATGAAACTATAAATTACAGTAATATTAATAATAATAATGATTTAGAAATTATTTCTATTTAGAAATTATATAGAAAGTCTTTCTGTTTGTGCCTCATTGAGATTCAATAAGGTTTTGGCAGCAATCAATGTACTTGTTGAGGAATGTTTTGCAGACGCAATTTTTGTGGCATTTATATGACCATTAGATCGATTACTTGTGCTCAACCACACTTTCTTTTTTGAAGTTAGAAGTTCCCACGTAAAATATGCCTCTTTTCAATGTATCAGACACCACAAACTTTTTACAATATTCACAACTCATTTTATTATTGTCACT